>APFE031259415.1:130542-155211 GCA_000404065.3 Pinus taeda | reverse complement strand
GGAACATAATGAAAAATCAAGCTGGTAGTCTCAGTTTTGAGATCCAGTGGGAAATCTCTGTGTATATGTGTTTTATGTGTTATGCTCTCACATTTTATTTTTCCTGTGATTTAGAATTCGTATGTGGGTAATTTCTATTTGTGGTTAAAACCTACACATATACGCTGTTTTAATTCACTGAACCAGCGTGTATACGCGCCTTTTCTTCACTGGACCTGCTTACAGATCTATAAATGATAATTCACTCTTTCAGATATTCAAACAATATTTAACCGAGATTATCAGTTTTATAGATCAAGCAAGTGCCACATATAACAGATCAAAATCATACAAAGATACTATCATTCAAGCTTAAATATTATGACCCATCAATAGAACTTATCCTTCTCTTTGCGCTAAGGTTCCTCTTTCATTCAAATCCAGATCTGCACCATAACTCAATTACCAGTATTCCAGATCTAGCACATCATTAGATATTCAATAATAATTAGGATGATTCTTTGCCACATCATCTCCTTCCTCTTTTATAGTCTTAGGCCTTCCACAATACCATGGTCCAAAACAATAATAAACCAATACCACGGACCCAATACTTGGGATCAACACTTCTGACAAGGTATCATGGTCTGAAACCATAGGTTCAAACACCAAGGGCTAACTACCATGGACCAAAGGTAAGATCTCCAACATATACACGTTTTTCTTTGCATGAAAGTGTGTGTATACGCATACACACCTTTGTACATCTAACCTGCGTGTATACGCGTCTTCGTCTAGATGAACCTGCGTATATGTCTTTTCCTTCATTCTGAATGCCTAAACTAAGATCTGTTACCAAAGAAAGTTGACATCAAGGACAACACCTGTGCCATCGCTCCAAACCTGTGCCATAATGCCAACAGTATTGACCCATATAAATGGTGTCATAATGATTATTTGATCCCTCTAGAGAATACTAATGCCATTACCAAAGGTTTGGGCTAAGGTATTGGCTAAGGATAATTCTATATAAAGAGATAAAAATAAAGGTGTTATTTATGCAAGTGATCGATTGTTTAGGAATTATTTATTCTAGAACAGGGGTACACCAGGAAACAATGAAAAGACCCAAATCTGAAAGATATGAAGTATGGTGTCATATGTGCTTGTTTGTCGTACTTATTGAAAATTTCTTACACTGATAGTTATGTGGTTGTAATAGTGTTGTGATCTAAATTAAGTATTCTAAAAGTATGTAATTATGATAGTAAGGGTTGCAAAGCGTGAAATTGTGTTTGCAGCAAAATTTTGAGATCTATACATAGGTTTGTCTCAACTAAGTTGCATACATATGCAGATGTACTTCTAGGTAGTCATGTATATATTCTAGGAAGTGTTTTATGTATGTTGAGATATGTAAATGGTTTTTGTGAATGGTAAGTGCATACATACACAAATATGTTTTTTGGATGTCATGTACATATGTTAGGGTTCTATAGTATGTCCATTTGATGAAATTTGACCAATCCTACTATGTTTTCTAGTGTTTGTTGATGATTTCTCTACCATGATAATTTGTGTTTAATAGTGTTAATTGGGTTGAATAAGACTTGATATATTTATCAATGATGATGCTGCAATTTTATTAGGTTTTTAGTAAGTTAGTATCAATGTATCTGTTGTGATTCAAGATTCAGTTACTGACCCAGTAATTTAGTTTGATAGATATCTCAGTAGTTAGTGATTTGATATCTGTAAGTAGGTCTTATACAGAGGAAGTGCCTATACATGTGGGTGTACTACCAAGAAGTAGCATATAGTTTTGAAATATATCTGATCAAGGCTTGTAGTGATAACTATTGATTTCTATGATGAACATGTTATGATATTTATGAATGGTTGTTCATTGGTATGATCTGGTTATGATTTCTTTAATTTGACTGGAATATATGGTTGAGATTCACTAGTTGGGTTGATGATGTTATAGTTGGTTCCATGATTATATGAGTTGGTTTAGTGTTTGGTTTGGGCTTACTGATTAAAGTGGGTCCAATTTGAAAATATGATGAAATTTTTCCTACCATTTTGATGTTTTTAGTCAAGTGGATCCCATATGAAACATGGTCCACAAGAGGTGTTTAGGCTTGGAGTCTTTAGTGAGGGAGTCAAAGCCTCCTACTAGTAGTATTTGGTGAATTTTATAAGGGGTAGGTGCTCCCTTCTAGTAGAGGATGGTAAATGAGATCAAGGGGTTAGAGATCCATTCTAGTGGGCATTAGAGATCGAGAAAAGGTTGTAGCCTTCTATAGGTGTTTGCCTACTTACTAGTAAGAGTATGTGCCAATGCAATATTGTAAGAAGTTTTCCTTTATAGTAAAATAAGAAGACAAAGATGACAACAGTAGTGGTTCTCTCCCATATTGGGTTCCCACCTAAAATTCTAGTGTTCATGTGTGTTATGTTTCTTGTGTGTTGATGATCTATGTTCTTGTTGCTCATGGTTACTATTTAATTAATTAATAATGAAGTAATAATTCACTAGATAAAGATGAACAGTTGATGAAATACATGAAAATTTAGTTAACTAGATGTATGTTGTTTGTCTTTACTAAAGTCACGTACATATGATGGTTTCATGAATGATAGTAGCATATGGAAATTAGAATAAAAAATTTAAATGTTGAAGTGTGTTTAAAAATATTGATTCACACTTGCCCCACCCCTCAATATTTTTCCCAACGCCTTTAACCAATTAAATTGATATAATAAAGGAAGAAATGCTTAGCCAAGAATATAGGAAAACCCATTTTGGTCATTACAGAATGGGAGATAGTAATGGATACTATAATGAACCCTGAAGTAATAAATTATGTTGGAAACACTTTTGTAGCTGCCATAGAAAGAAATATAGACCAATAAATGGAAGAGGTTGTTAAGAAACTAGCTCAAAAAAAGATAGAAACGATAGATCAATGACTTCAAAATTAGCCTCTTCGAGGGGGCAACCTCCTTTACATTACACAAATGAACAATTCTTGGATGGTACAAATGAAAAAACCTCCTTTCTATATATAAGAGTCTAAGCGGTCATACTATAATCAAAGCCAACATAGCAATAATAATATAAGGGCAAAACAATAACAATAGTGGGCTTTTATGCGGCACAATAATAATAATATGGAGAAAATAGGAGCACAACAATAACAATAAGGGCTAAAATGACAATAGTAATGGGGGAATAGCTATTATTATAGGCACCTAGCATGCCCTTATCCTTTAAAAAAGTGTCATCCTCAATTCTTGAGTAGCTATGTATGTTTATGTATAAAATTCTCATCCTCCCATGTGGAATCTTCAACGAGTAAGCTTTTCCACCTGATGAGATACTCCAAAATTGATCAATTTTATAGTTGTCGAGTTCTTGTTTCTATGACTACTTCAAGTTCCAATATGATTTTTCCTTCCTCGTCAAGTTCTCGAAATACTGTTTGAACTGGGAGATTGTCACTTATAACCTTCTTTAAGCATGAAACATGGAAAACTGGGTGCCCTCGAGAAGTTTCAATTTGTATGTCATAGTACCAATATTTTGCAACACCTTGTACAAACCATAATAATTTGTTGATAATTTATTATCCTTCTTAGCTTTCTTGAGGGACATTTGTTTTGGTTGTAGCCATAGAAATACCCAGTCACCAACATCAAAACTTCTTTCACTACGATGTTGATCTTCCTGTTGTTTCATTCTATTTTGTGCCAACATGAGGTTGTCCCTTAAGAGTTGGAGAACTTGTTGTTGATGCTCAATGTGATCTTCCACTACTTGAACCTTAGAATTTTCCCTTAAATATGATGTAATGGATGGTGGATGATATCTATAAAGTTCCATAAATGGGGTCATTTTTCCTGCAGTATGGAAGGAAGTGTTAAACCACCATTCAACTAGAGGCAACCATTTGACCCATTACATTTTTTTATTAGATACAAAACAAAAAAGATATCCCTCCAAACATTTGTTTACTATCTCAATTTTCCCATCAGATTGAGGAAGATAAGATGAGCTATGAGCTAACTGAGTACCAGGGAAAGAAAAGAATTTTATCCAAAAATTTCCAGTGAAAATGGGATCTCTATCACTTACAATAATCTTTGGGTTTCCATGTAGCTTTTGAATTGTTTCCATAAATGTAGTATAAACTATATTGGCTCAAAGGGATGAGATAATGCACAAAAATGTGCATACTTGGTAAGTCGCTCGACTAGCACCATGATTACACTCTTTCTTTCAGATGGGTAAATTTGTTATAAAATCCATTAAAACCTCATCCCAATGCTGAATTGGAATGGGTAAAGGTTGTAATAGACCTAGCGTCTTAATTATTTCAACTTTATTTTGTTTTCAAATCAAACATTCTGCTACAAACTTTTGAATATCAGATTTAAGGCCATCATAAAAAATTTCCTCCTTAACCCTATGGTAAGTGTTTAAAAATCCCAGTGCCCTCCTAAGGGAGAGGTGTGAAATTGCATAATAATATTTTGTTTGAGTTGGGAATTCTTAAATAGGGATAAACGATCATTGTACCATAATGAAACATTTTTTCAGCTAAGTGTATTAGATGTACTAGTATCTTTTTGTAACTTTTGAATGAAAGCCCACACTTCTTCATCATTCTCCCATTGATCTGTTGCTTTGTTTATCCAATCTAGTTGGATAATAGAAATGGTGCAAAGTAATGCTTCCACATCCTCATCCTTTCTTGAGAGCGCATTTGCCACAACATTTTTCATCCCATTTTTGTAGATGACTTAAGAGTCATAACCCAACATCCTTGTGACCCATTTTTGCTGCTCTTCTAAGGATAATATTTGTTCTAAAAAGTATTTAAGACTTTCATGATTCAGTTTTAACTTGAAGTGCCTTCCCATTTGTCTTTGGGAAAAATAGTGTCTATTCAGATCTGCTAGTCCCATTAACATGGGTAGCTATCTTAGAAACAAACAATTCAATGTAACTTGTGTTTTCCTTTATGAAAGATAGATATGAGAGAAGCGAAGAGCAGCAACCTTAATCTTTCGCTTTGCTCCTTACTTGTTTCCTCACTCCTTTGATAGAGCTTGCCACTCCTTTCTCACTTGTCCCACTTAAAAGAACACCTACAGAGGCAAAGAAACAAGAAAACATCAAAGCATAGTGATCTATGATACCATAAAAAATGTAGAATTAGAAGTACATTAACCATACAATTGCATACACAAATACAAGATTCAGAAATACACAAGTATATGGAGGAAAACTCAAATAAATTTATTGATAGTAGAACTAGAAGAGAGGATCACAACCCAACTATCTGATCCAGCATCATCATCCTAGCATGAAAGCCCTCTTCACCTCATGAAAAGCAAGACACCCAACAATACAATGTCTCAAAGAGAAACCAGTAGCACTTCCTTATATATTACAAAATTCCAGCCTCTGGATCTCTAGGATGAGGGATCCATATATAGATATTTGCAGGGGGGTGAGTTAGCTTCTGGGTTTTTTATTAGTGTCATTTCACTGATAGTTCTTCATTCCACTTGGAGATTTCATGATCTCTTACTCATCCTTCGGCAAATTCAGAGAGGAAAGTGTCATATGAGCAGTTTCTAGAAGATTCTCTGGGTTTCCACTTAGCCAACTACCTCTACCATTTGTCTACTCTTGTCCATCGCACAATAAAAAATGTTTTTTCAGTATGCATTGCACCCCCCATGTGTAATAGATGAGATGCATCGCACCTTCGCCAAAGAGCAGTCTATATGGGTCAGTTTTGACCATTTCTGAGTAGTTTTTCAGGTGGAACTTCTGGGAAATGATGTAATGAGTTGACCTTGATCCTTTAGGGTATGGAACAACACTTTTTGGGGTTTAAGATCCCTTGGTTTATTGACATATTTGATTAGGTTTGCAGTGCCAAAATATGTCTATAACAGTTGCCCCCTAAAGCATGAGGTTGTAAATCTTTTGATGTTTGGTGAAATGCTTTATCATGAGGATCTGAGGTTTTTCGAACTGGAAGGTGACCTGTCATAAGATACAATAAAATACATTATCTTCATAATATTTTCAATATCTAGCTGAGGCGGGCATTCCCATGCTCAATTTTGTTAATTCATTTTCATGTACATAGGACAAACAATCGTTTGCTATTGCAGACTGGTGATTCTTGTAGAGCTAACATCCCTTAGCTTGGATGATCATTTGTGCAACTATGGAGTACATTTGATGTCTTTATTTTCCTAAATATATCGTAGCCCAAATGGATGAAACTAGATCCGGGGTCTTCAAACTCGTTCAATCTTTGCTCGATGTACAAGTCGATCCATGTGAAAAGATGTTTTGAAGTCGAACATGCAAAGACATCACCTGATTACTAGCCAATGATGTAAGATGTTAGCAAGTGCGAGAGGAATCACTGATAATGATAATGACCCTCAAGGTACTATAGTACAATTCATATGGTGTGAATGTATGAGTCGATGTTGAACACCACGCAAAATCTTTCAGTCGAAGGTCATTGATGTAAACCTATTTCTGAAAGTGAGAAACTTGCCATTGAGGCATGCAAGCTTCAAAGTACTAAAACGGTTGTTCCTAAGTCAACTTCTTGGATAATGAGCTAATGTCGACAATAAGTGACCCATCGTAGAAGGGCATTGATGTATCCCACATATACGACACGAAATGAATCAAATGATTTTGTGTAGGTGAAAACAATCTGATGATACAAGGTTCAAGAATGGTGGTCATGAAAAATGGAGAGTGAAGGTATTGTGGTGGATGAAATGTTAACTGGGTTGTTGAATTCTCTGAGTGACTTCTCTTGAAGATATCAATAACACTGAAATGGATTGGTAGCATTAACCCAAAAAATGGATGGTATGGAGGACCAATGGTGATGTGACTGGTGAACGGCATAACCCAACCTGACTCAATCATGTTGATGGAGTGAAAGTGTCATGTTGAAGTGTGGCCTGCTACCAATGAAGTTCTTCAAGTTTTCTTCCCTTTTTCCCCAGTCATTGCTGACCAATACCTCTTTATTTTTGTCAAGCTTGAAGAGGATAACATATGCTTGTTCTATAGTTTTCCCTTCGGGCAAACTTGTCGCTATGTTTTAGCAAGCCTAGCGACAGTGAAGCTCACTCATTCTTAGGTAGACAAGTTTGTCGCTATTGTTTTAACGAGTTTAACGACAAAGATAACTCAGTCCTTTTCATGTTTAGAGAGTTTGAAAAGGGACGAAAAGGAAACTCCAATAGTCCTTTTTCATGGTATAATCCATTAAGTATGAAAAAGTATAAAATAATATGAAAAGGATGACTTTTCGATAATTTTAGCGAGTCGAAAAAGACAAGCACTCAATCTTTTTGTGGAATGATCCCTCAAGTACAAAAAGATTAAAGTGTAGAGGAGGGATGGAGCTTCCCTTTACTTTAACGAGCTGGAAAGGTCACTAGCTCGACAATATTTTCATATTTTACGAGTCTAAAAAGAGCTTAAAAGAGACTCGTTTTATAGGAACAAGTGATTTTTTTGGATAGCAACTAGTTCTAGGGAAGTTTGGAACTTCTCAAGCACGAGAGTGTAAGGAGGGTGGCTAATAGCATCACTCATCCTAGTTGTTCCTCAAAAGGGTAAACAATCAAGTGGAGGCGTATGATTGGCTAAAAGATTGGAGGTGACGGTAAGAACACGACCAAGGCTCAAAAAGCTGATAGCAATGCAATCACAAAGGTCATTTACTGAGGGTCGTTCATTCTTTAACGAGCTTGAATCTTTAGAAGGTATGCTTGGTGCTAGGTTTATTTTGTAATGAGCTTGAACTTTGCGAAAACATTGCTCATTGCTCAGTTTATTTTTTAACGAGCTTGAACTTAGTGGAAACATTGCTCATTGATAATAGTTAGAGATGTTCAATTTACCATTAACACTATATTCTTTCAAAAGTCACACAACCTCTTCAATTAATCCACCAAATTGATTAGAAATGTAAACACATGCTTGAAATATGAGTTAAAAACTAAAATCTTACTTGAATTACATGAATAGTAACATAAAAGCAATTCTATCTCTCATTTTTACAATTTCATTAAAATTTGGGATTGTTGGAGCTCTGGAGGTATTTTCCCCCTGAAATTTCATTAGCTGATTTCAGGAGATCTGGTGGACTATTTTTCGTGCCATCAGGACCATGTAGGAGCTAACCCCGAGATCTTCTATTGCATTCCTTCCTTTTCTGATTTTGAGCAACTTTTCCTATTCTTTTGGGCCTCAGGGGTTTGAAAATTTTTTTCTCTCCCCATTGCACCTAGTATGCATCGAAAAGTGTGATGCATACTGAGTTAGCCATTGGGCAGTTAGTATGCATCCCACCCTATACATAGCCAGGGTGCAATGGGCACAGGAGGAAAAGTTTATGCAATGTTTTCTCATGAAATTTTTGCCTATTTTTGCCCAAATCAGGATCCTAATTCACCTCTTGTTTGTGTTTCAGAGATTCATCAGATCAAGATGGTCATTACATGGCATGAACATGAGCATGAAGAAGAGGACATGATTGCCTTACATGATCTAGGTATGGTTACTAGATTGTGAAATTGTGGCTTGCTCAAATTCTTCCACATATCCAGCATGAGGCAACAAATCAATTCATTGCAATATCATCTCGATGGATGGGATTCGACCAACCAGGTGTTCCAAATTACAAGGAAATCCATTCCTTTGATAGTTGAGGATATCTACTTCTTGATCAGGTTATCGAGGCATGGTGCCCCTCTGTCACTATTAGGATCTGCCCGTGGGGGTGAAACCATGAGGGATTATATTCGCCAGTTTTGTAGAGGTGGATCTCAGCCAAGTAGGGATGGAAAGATCAGTATTTGAGATGTCACTAACCGGTCCTTGAGGACTATTTTATTCACCTTTTCTAGATTGGCTAGCAGCGTGACTCTTCATTTGGCCAAGAGGTCATATATGCAATATGCTTACGAATGCCTAAAACCAAAGGTATTCAACTGGTGTGATGTAGTGCTTCTGGTTATAAAAGAACAACTTTCCAAGGTGAAGAGTGGAAGATCCAAGAACTTTGGTTATGGTTCCATTCTAACTTCTTTTTCCTTGGAGAGGATTCCACTGATGCAGCCCCAGTACATTTCACTAGGATTGCCAGCACCGAGGGAACCACAGATGCAGACATGGGTTGACCTCATGGACAGAAATGTTGGCCAATCATATATTTCTTTCTCTGATGCCTTATTTGAGTGGTTCATCCATCAGGAGATGGTTTTCATCGAGTATCCATACGTTAGGATGGATTTCTAGGGCGACCCAGATTTTGTGCTATCAGCTAGCGAGAAGTGGAGTGTCATGGGTAAAATGATCTAACCATATCTTTGTTTATTTCTTTTATAATGTTCTTATTTTTTTTAAATGTATTAAGAATAATCAAACTCATATATTTGTGCAAATGTTGGGCCAGTGCGACCAGCAGTGCGCCCAAGGGTAGCAATTGCCATTCAAGTAGGAAAGGTTGTACAGAGAGCTGTCCTTCACGATCTGGACATAGTGGAGACCCTTGTAGTTTTGCGGGATCAAATCAGGGGTCTTACCCTTGGTATTTAGGATGTGACGACTAACGAGTTACCTCTGAGATTACAATGACATACCACTGGTGTGCCGAGTCGATGGACTAGGCTCTTACGTATGATCACACAGGTGGTGACTTGTTATCACCAACACCATTAGTCTAGGCTACTTTTCTGCGTTTTTGAGTTGTTGGGTTGTATGACCAATTTTTTCCTGGAAACAGAAAATTTTGTAAAAACTTTAAATAACTATATATTTTTTTGATTTTCGGAGCTTTATTTTGGTCAAGCTATGTGATACTGATGCAAATGTTAATTGAAATGCCTTTTCCTTTATAAATGCTACAAATGTCTATCTAACACATAATTTGCTAGTGAATCAGTTAATGTGTTTAAGTTTTTGGAAATGTGTTGATATTGAATAGAATCAAAATGCCTTTCCAAAATCCTGACCCTTAGGAACATACGATAGATAGCTAGATTCTGAAAGGAATAGATGCCAGTAAGCTATAGGATGATGATTTGTGAGTCTAGCCCGACAACAAGTCGGCGTATGTCATGTGCAATGGTATAAGAGAGAAGCTCAACCAATGCATTGTACTCAGTGATGTTGTTTATTGATCAACCAATACATATCCCCCTGAAACTCACTAACTCGCCTCTTGGATCAAAAAATGGCCTAGGCCGCAGAAGATAGGTTCCACGTACTACCATTAGCTCCATCAGCATATCCAACGAATGATTCCAATGGGTCCAACATCTGCAACAAATGCAAAGTGGATTACCTAACCAAAATGATAACTCTTGACGAAAACAAAAACATAAAAAAATCATATAAAGAGATTACTACACTTAATCAAGCATAGTAACGTTTAAGATACAATCCATTCCGGGGTTGCGACAGTGGAATCCCATCATAATCTACTAGCTCGTAGGCTCCTTTTGCCAATACTGTTAGGTAAAATTGACTCAGGGTTTGAGTCAAGGTTGACCTCGTTAAATATTAGTGGTTTTGGGCACATGGTATAGTGTACCCATGGTATTATTGTCTGTGGTATTGCATGTATTGGAGCCTATAAAAGGTTGGGAATAGTTCATTGTAATGTAGGTCTAGAGGTGAGTAGTGAAGGCTCACTTGGCCAGATTGGCCAATGTTTTGGCCAATGCTAATGAGATCTCATTAGGTTGGGTTTTTCCCCGATTTTTGGGTTTTCCTGGATAAATATTATGTGTATAATATTTACGTATATTGTTGCCTATTATTTTATTATTCCTCTCCGTAAATCTTGGTAAATCTCAGTAATTATTTATCTCTCTGTCGTAAATTTCCTAACAACTAGTATCAGAGCTAAGTTGGCTTCAAAATGACATTTTTTGTTGCCAAGGGTTTGTATTGGCCTAGTAGATAGGGAGATAATTGAGTTTTTCTTGTAGATCTAGATCAAAAGCGATAGATTGTGAAGCAAAGCTACACACTATTGGGTCATGAGAGATTCAGTGGATGAGGAGGATAAGTGCACGTGGATTAATTATTTGATGCACCATGTACCTAAAAATAATGCCTAGATAATTGGCAATTAGAGCGGCTGGTCACTCATGTAATCCGGTAGGTGGGTTCTTTTTATATGGAAATTCATGTCATATATACAAATATGACAACAAGGGTAAACAAAAAGAAAATTACTATAGTGGAGTGAAATTTTTAATTTGCATGTAAATGGGCATACTACTATAAAACCTAGTAAGGCATGTGTACCCCTGGGTAATTACGAGTAAAGTTTGGGTTAGACCTAGGTAATAAGTGGATGTCAGGTTAACAAATCCTAGGTAAAAACTTTGAAGGGGGTAAGGGCTAGAGTGAGCGGAATTGTCTCACTTAGAAAGGTTTGGCAGGATTTAGTCAAGGAACCACAAGTCAAGTTTAAGGAGGAAATTGTTAGGTAAAATTGACTCGGGGTTTGAGTCAATGTTGACCTCGTTAAATAGTAGTGGTTTTGGGAACATGGTATAGTGTACCCATGGTATTATTGTCCATGGTATTGCATGTAATGGGGCCTATAAAAGGTTGGGAATAATTCATTGTAATGTATGCCTGGAGGTGAGCGGCGAAGGCTCACTTGGCCGGATTGGCCAAGTTTTTGGCCAATGCTAATGAGATCTCATTAGGTTAGGTTTTCCTAGATAAATATTATGTGTATAATATTTACGTGTATTGTTGCCAGTTATTTTATTATTCCTCTCTGTAAATCTTGGTAAATCTCAGTAATTCTTTTCGCCTCAATGCCCAACTTATGATCATTTTGGCCAGGTGAAATCCCACCTTTTTGCTTGTGGCATATCGCGGAGCTTCATATTTATCTCGCTGCCATAAATTTCTTAACAAATACTCTTTTAACAATGTAGGGGCCCATCCACAATGGTTCAAACTTACCTGCTCCCAACTTATCAGATTCTTGATCGTATAGCAAGACCAAGTCACCTTCTGAGAAGACACGGGGTTTGACATTTTTTTCAAATTGCACCTTGACTCGTTTCTTATGAGCTTCATTAGCCAAAGAAACATCACGATGGGTTTCATCCAATGGGATTAGTTCTAGGAAACGAGCCTCTTCTTCCGAAGTTTTGAGAAGTAGATAATGCGAGCTTGAGAGATGAAAATTCACACTGAATCGGTAAGACCTCTTCCAAACCATATACCAACTAAAAGAGTGTAAATCTGGTCACATTTCTCACCAATGTCCTATATGCCCCTAAAGCTGAGTGCAGGATTAAGTGCCAATTCCATTTGTGGACTCTGATCTTCCTTTGTAGCATGTGCTTTAGGAATTTTTTGATGGCCTCAACTTGTCCGTTAGCTTGCGGATAATATGGAGTAGAACTGTCATGGGACAGTCTTAATTTGGTAGCTAATTCAACCATCATGTCATTACAAAAATGTGATCCATGATCTGTGACTATAGCCTGTGGAACACCAAATCTAGAGACTACATGATTGAAAAAGAAAAGAGCAGCCATTTCATCGTTGTTTTTTAATGTAGGCATAGCCTCAACCCATTATGTAAAATAGTCAACTATGACTATGATATACCCATGCCCCCAGGCCAAGGTGGGGTTACATGTCATGAAATCTATGCCCCTTTTGGTGAAAGGCCCAACGGCAGCTACTGGATGCAATGGTGCGGGTGGTAGTTTGGTTTTGCAGTCGAAGATCTTACAAGCATGGAAACTTCTAACTGTGATTATGCAATCTTTGAATATAGTAGGCCAGAAGTAACCTGCTCGTAAGATATTTTGCCCTGTAGCATAACCATATTCATGCCCCCCACATGCACCTGAACGACAAACATTCAGGACTTTTTCAGCCTCCTCATGCATGAGGCACCTTCACAGAACTGTATCAATACCTCGATGGTAAAGTGTATCACCGACGGTCATGTAACTATGCGAAGACTAGAGATTTCTTTGATTTGGATTTTGTGAATTCCAGATCAAGCTCTTGAATAATTGCTATCCATTTAAAATATTTTCCCCCTAGTGATTGACATGACAAAATGTAAGTCATAGGGTTGCAATCTGACAAAATGCTAGTTTCGCGAAAGAGGATATCGTGTTGAAATTTTTGTACTGCTTGAATAGCTGCTAAAGCTAGATTTTCAACATAGGAGTACTTGCTTTCTATATCATTTAATCTTTGACTTAAATAATAGACTGGATGTTCAATTCCATTATCTTCTTGTACTAAAACCATTGCGATGGTTGTATTTGTTGTAGCTAGATACAGGTTAAAGTCTTTTTGATAGTCAGGAACGTACATTAAAGATGCTTTTATTAGGGATTCCCTTAAAGAATCAAAGGAAGCTTGCACAACCTAATCCTAGTTGAAGGACACTTCTTTTTTCAAAATATGCATATAACCTTTAGCAAGTAATTTGGAATGAACCTCCTTAGAAATTTTTCTTTCCCTTGGAGTTTCTGAATCTGAAGCAAATTTGAAGGTGGAGGCATGTCCATGATTGCCTTAACCTTACATGGGTTGGGTTGAATCCCGTCCTTAGAATCTATGAAACCCAGTAAATGACCCGAACTGACACAAAACACACACTTGTGTGGATTGAGTCGTATCTTGTAGTTTCAGCAACGTAGAAATATAGATCTCAAACACTGCAGATGATCAGTCCACCTTCATGAATGAGCCAGTAGATCGTCGAGATATGGTTGAATGATGTGTTTGATGTCGTGGAAGGCATAGCTCATAGCCCTTTGAAAAGTTGCTCTTGCATTCTTTAAACTGAAAGGTAGTTTACAATATGTGAATGTGCCCCACGGACATATAAATTCAGTCTTTGACTGGTCCTATGGGTGGATGTTTATTTGATTGTATCTGAAAAATCCATCCATAAATGAAAATATTTCACATCTGGTGCATTCATCAATTATCTGGTTGATGAAGGCTGTAGGGTAGTTGTATTTTGTACAAGCTTGATTTACATCCCTGTAATCAATGCACACTCTAATCGTTCCTTGTTTTTTAATTACAAGAACAATATTTGATATCCAATCAGCTAGAGAAATAGGGTAAATGAAACCAGGATGTAAAAAATTCTCAACTTCTGCCTTGATGGCAACAACTTTCTTCGGATGAACTTGCCGAAGCAGTTGCTATATTGGTTTGACATCTGGATACATCTTGATTTCATGTTCAATGATGCTTGAGTCAATGCCTAGAATTTATTCATATGAGCATGCAAAGCCATTTCTAAATTTGCGAAAGAGAGTGCTATATATTTCTAGTTCTGAAGAAGAACAAGGTTTTCCAACATGAATATTCTCTACAACATTAGGTTTTGTTGAGATATTTATGGTGATAGTTTCTTCAATATTGGATAGATTTCACTTGGAATCCACCGTATTTATAGTATTTGATAGAAAATAAAAAACTAAAGGATGATCAAGGTCATTGGAATTATCTTTGTTGCTATCTTGAAGATGGGAACAATGGTGGTAATCTTCCCAAGGTGCCTCCCTTATCATCATTGACTGAATGATTCCTTCATCTATAAAATGTGAATGTGACCAAGGATCTGAAGAGGTGCCATATTCTAGAGACCTATCTATCCAAACACTTGATGAGTGTTGATTTGGGTTTGCTTCCCAGGCCGAGAAAATTGATTGCTACAAAGTTTCTATTGGGATTGGAGGTAATACTTGGCGATGATCCACGCTAACAAAATGTTTGGAAGTCTTCTTAATCTTTGTTAATGTAGAATATACCATATTACAGGTTTCCACCGTAGCCACTTCCGTCAGATTACTCAGAGCCGGGAGGGCAAAAGTACCCATTAAAGCAATGTCTTTTAGGAGGCCTACTCCAAAATTTTGAAGTGATTAAGAGCTTCCATGGATCATTGGAATGCTTCCCATAGCTTGTGAGCTATTGGGGAAAAAGGTTAGTTGGTCAATGATTGTAACTCTACCTCGGAAGGGAAATGAAATCTTTCTAAAATATGTTGACACAACAGCAACCATAGCATAAATCCAGGGCCTGCCCAGCAAGATGTTGTAGTCAAGGTTTCCATCGATAACCTCGACTTCAATTTCTACTGTCTTGCCCCCCAGTTCAACTTACAAGTTACTTAAGATCCTATAAGGCATGTATGTTCGTCCATCGAATTCTTTTAATGTCGTTGATGATCTCGACAAGGGTGTTGAGCCTAAAGTTTTCCAGCAACTCATTGACATAATACAGGTAGATGCCCCCTCATCAATGATTGTTCTATGAACAGTTTTGTTGAGGGCTTTTACTTGTACGAGGAAAGCGAGTTGAGTTGGTAACTGAGATTCATATCCTTTATGGTTAAAGGCCACAAAATTAGAATCTTTTGGGTCAATCCCACCTATTGCTGATAACGGAGCCTGCTTTTGGGAGCGGCAATTCTACAGTACTTCAAGTGTCGACATATTGGATGGAAAATGAGATATATCCTCTACTATATTATAATTCTATGCTACCCAAGCACAAGGATTAAATGTTGATTTATGTACTTCTCCCTTTAGCAGATTTATTGTTAGTTCAGGAATGATGGGTGGCACAACTTCGGAGGAAGTTGCAGTCGAACTACTAGGTTGATCTATAGCCTTGTTGTTGGACATCTGTGGATTCCCATAATCTTTATTCCTTATCGATATCAAAGCATTATTTTGTTGTTTCAAAATGGACAACATAAGCACTTGGGATGGGGAGGCATGATCGATAGCAACTAGATTGGTTTCTGGGTTTTGAAACAGGTCAGTCAATACCGCTAAGGTACTTGATTTCTTGAAGAACTTCGTGACCTCAGCTCGATGCGAACAATATTTCATCGAATGGTCCCCATCACATATGAAACATGGCTGAGTAGGTTTCTTTTTCCCAACAGGGTTTTCAGAAGACTTTTCAAGAGTTGAATCTTCTTGTTTCTTCCTTTTGTTTTTCCCTTTCTTCTTGCCCCGTGGTTGCTTCGGTTCTTTCCCTTTGTCAGATGACACGACATTAACCTCCAAGGTGGGAAGCTTGTCATCTACTTTTTTACTGGAAACTGCAAGGGCCTCACCAGATGGAACTTTTGTAGCTTACGTACTTGAGGTGTCAATCACGCCATTGCCGACATGAGTGTACTTGTTTGATTTAGGAAGGGGAGGGATAGAAAATTTTAGTCTAGGAGCATCAAGAATTTCGTCATAGAGCATGCCAGATTGAGTATAGATCAAGTCTAGATATTTTGCATGAGCAATGACTTGCTCTTCAGTGACGAATCCTCCCTTGGCCACATATTCTCTAATAGAAGGTAATAATGACTTAATAAACCATTCAGCTAGAAGCTAACCAGGAACATATGTCTTTACCATTCAATGATGCCATCACCACTCATGAATATGATCAAATATGTGAGTGGCTGTCATCTATTTAAAATTGGTAAGGAGCTCTGTTCCTATTTCGTACCTTATGGGTAACTAAAAATGGGTTAAAAATGTAGTGGAAAGGGTGCTGAAGTTATCAAATGAAGCTCTAGGAAATTTGATGTACCATTTCACTACTGGAACAGTTAACGTTCACTGAAAAAGGCAAAGTCTAATAGAATCATCATTGAGGGTGTTGGATGAACACCACAAATGAAAGGTCATTAAATGATTTGATGGATCTTCACCCAGATTTCCATTGAATTTAGGAATATTTGATGAAGTTTATGAGGAATCACTAGCCACCATGGGGCGTAGGAAATTGGATCATTGTTATTTGGTTCAGATCTACTAATTCTAAAGCAACTATGAAAGGCAACTATTGATTCAGGTTTGGCAAAGCATACCCAGGATAAGATGGGATTGCCTAAGCAGTGGGTCTTTGCATACCAGCATAATGTATTTGATGTTGATAACTTTGATAAAGTGGATGGGCGTAACCATTATAATATGATTGTTGGTAATTTTTTTGAAAATATGATTTCCCATTACTTGCAAAGCTTTGCTACTCAGGTCCTCGATAAGCTTGTTGGAATTTCGGTTGTTGATATTGTACCAGCCATGGTTGTTGGACCATTTTTTATTGCCCAATACTGGATGTTTGACCAAGATGAGGGGTGATAGTACCCATTTGAGCCTAAGACACTTCGGTTATGGAGCCACGAATCTGCGCTTGTTATTGAGTCGTGGAGAAAAGAGGTTGTTGTATTACGACCTGAGAGACTTGAGTTGACATACAACAAGCAGCACTTGTACTTGCGACACCGTCTCAATAGCCGGTGTAGTGGGAATGTTCGACACGAGTTGATTTGGTTTCATTGAATATACAACTCTTCATTGTTGGGGCAGTATTGGTACCCAACCACTCGATGCAATTCCAGTTTGACCAGAATTTTGTTGTGAACTCTCATATGGTTGCTCTCCCAAAGGGAACAATGAAAAGGAATACTACCCCCCATATGGAAAAAATCCAGTGTTCAAAGGGTAAATTGGTCTCTGGAGACTGGACTACCCAAATTGATACTGATGTGAAGGATCAATTTGCTGATTCTCAAAATAAGAAATTCTAGAAAAGATTCCAGGTGAACAAATAGGAACAGACAATGCTATCGGAATAGTCCCTAGGTTGACTCCTTCTAGCAGTTGAGAACTAGATCGGAGAGATGGTATACCAGTGAAAATTGTTGTAGTAGTAGTAGGAAGCTCTGCTACTGCTATATTAGATGACATAGTCCTAGATGTTGATGGTTGTTTAGACATATTGAGTCTATCCAAAAGATTTCCTAGCGATTCGACAGGAACTTGTGATGAAGGGTGATTAAAAGAACTAACGTTTATAGCAGAAGGATGTAGGTGGATCGCAGCTCGAAAATACAATGGGGTTCTGGATGGAAGATCCTCTACAATCTCTTCTATAGCAATCAATCTAGATGGACGAGGTAGACCATCAGGTCCATAAAATATTTCTGGTGCCGAAGAAGGTATAGTTTCTGCAGAAATAGATACTTGAGGGGTGACACCTTCCGAATCAGCCCTAGATGGAGCTGGTTCAGGAATATAAGTGTTTACCATTACACTAGGATTAGTTCTAATGTCCTCTTGTAACTGCAGAATTTCTTCTATAAAGGTAGGGGTACCAGAAATAATTGGAGTAACTGGAGTGTTTGATGATGTTGAAACAGAAGTTTAAAATAAACCAGGAGATTTTGACCCATTTAAATGAGACCATTTTTCTCAGAATGGTTTCGTTTCTCGAGTAAAAAATGGTTGACTCATTAGTCTCCGCGAAATATGAGGTTTTGATTGACTTTCTTCCATGATTGTAGATTACTTGATCAAATCAAAATTAAAAGGGGAAAGTGTTATTCAGAATCAAATGAATTTTATGATGCTTTGACACAACTTTCTTTTTCAATTTTTAAGAGTCAAGAAAAAGCTAAAGGTGACTCTAGTCACCTTCGATTTTTAATGAGCCTGAAGTGACAAGTGCTCAGATGGACCTTTTCTTTTAGGGAGTTGAAAAGGAACGAAAGTGACTACTCTGGAAGTATAGACAGAGGGATTACCAAACCAATCGCAAAATTGCAATATACACCTTGGTGGTAAATTAAAGAGAAATTACCAAGGACTTTACATACGACAGTCAATCTTCTCGAATGCTATGTTTAGTGCATTACGATCGATAGGGCGAGAGACATGACTTCCTAAGGATAAAGGATATTAGCCTATTGTGGTCTCCCAATATATACTCGACGGTACGGGGAGCACAAGTCTGTACTAGCACTTATCATATCAAAGAGGAGGAATCACCCAACCTTCGATGAAAATGATAGTTACCAGGTTTTATGACGTCGGAGTATGTCTCTAGCCTAGACTTCTAGATGTTGTGCGCTAGGTTCCAAAGTGTTTTTATATTCATTGAGGTTTATTTTATAGTTGATTTTTCTTAGAAGTTTGCCTTTAAAGGTTCACTGTGTGATGTAGATGTAAAATTCCTAAATATGCAATCTAAAATGAGAAATGGTCATTTGTTTTTCTTTTAGCAATGAAAATCCTAGCTACTAAGGAAGGAAATGTATGATTCTTTCAATAGAGAACATAGAGCACACACTAGATGCACTTTTCCTAAATCATTTTCTGCATGTTGTCTAAATGCAAATGCACATGCACATGCATGCATTTATTTTTCTACTTCCTTAATGTCTGAATGCCTAAAAGGAAACTAAGTACAGATCTGAAATGCATTCTTCAAAGCGACACTTTTAACAATTTCTTTTCAAAAGGAAAGGAAGACTAAGACGACACTTTCAATTTCGAACGGAAAACTACTTTCGACACTTCAAATATTTACAATTCAAATCAAATACAATGGAAAAAATATAATCGACTATCTAAAATAGGAAGACTTTATGATACTCTTTTTCTTGACTCAAAATGACAATTGCAACACTTTCGAATCAAAGGATGATAATTCGATTAAGTTATTTTTTGTAAAGAAGGATTATAAATGATGAAAAATACATAAAACAAATTCACAATTCCTGATCAATGGAAGCTGAATAATGTAAAGGAAGAAGGCTTCAACAATGATATACTGATCATAAGCAGCAAAACTACTGAATAGAGCTAAAAACAATGAAGAAAAAACCAAATTCCAGAGAGGGAAACAGTCTCATTCAATCATTGCACCTGTCCTTAATGGAAACAAGGATACATGTCACCTGTAGCACATGGGAGGTGCGATGCATCCAGACTACCAATGAGAGATAGTGCAATGGTCCGGAGAACGAAACTGAGCTTGGTTTTTGCTCAAATTTTGCAGCCAAGTTTAGTGATTTAGGTCGAGCTTATGATGGACAGTAAACACGAAGTATAGGGGTATGATCTTATGAGGTTATTGAGCTACAACTAGGTCACTTAGGATGTTTTCAAGTCAGATGTTTAGTTCATAAACCAATCTGGAGATTGACTAAAACAGTGTTGATCTACATTGCAGTTGCATAGCAAAAGCAGTTCGAAGGCTAGCTAGCTTAACTTCAGGCTCTGTCTATAGTTTATAATGCAAATAACAGTAACCAACAAAAAAACTATTTGATCCCCAACGGAGTCGCCATTTTATTTCCAGGAAAACTAATGTCTATTTAAATCTGCTAGTCGCACTAGGATGGGCAGCTATCTTAGAAACAAACAATTCAAAGTAACTTGCATTTTTCTTTATGGAAGATAGATAAGAGAGAAGCAGAGAGCACCAACCTTAATCTTTCACTTGGTTCCTTGCTTATTTCCTCTCTCCTTTAATAGAGCTTGGCACTCCTTTCTCACTTGTCCCACTTCAAATAACACCTATAGAGGCAAAGAAACAAGAAACCATCATACCATAAACAATGTATAGTCAGAAGTACATTAACCATACAATTGCATACACAAATACAAGATTCAGAAATACACGAGTATATGGAGGAAAACTCATATAACTTTATTGATAGTAGAAGTAGAAGAGAGGATTACAACCCAACTGTCTGATCTAGCATCATCCTCCTAGCACAAAAGCCCTCTTCACCTCATGAAAAGCAAGATCACCCAACAATACAATGTCTCAAAGAGAAACCAATAGCACTTCCTCATAGATTACAAAATTTTAGCCTCTGGACCTCTAGCATGAGGGATCCATATATAGATATTTGTAGGGGGGTGGGTCAGCTTTTGGGTTTTTGATTAGTGTCATTTCACTAATAGTTCTTGGTTCCACTTAGAGA
Organism: Pinus taeda; assembly: GCA_000404065.3. Classification (NCBI taxonomy): domain Eukaryota; kingdom Viridiplantae; phylum Streptophyta; class Pinopsida; order Pinales; family Pinaceae; genus Pinus; species Pinus taeda. Next base: position 134,350 of record APFE031259415.1, on the reverse strand, counting down.
TTTCATGATCTCTTACTCATCCCTAGGTGAATTCAGAGGATAAATGTCATATGAGAAGTTTCTAGAAATTCTCTAGGTTTCCACTTAGGCAACTACCTCTGCCATTTGTCTACTCTTGCCCATCACATCCTACATAAGGTATTTTTAGTATGCATCGCACCCCCTGTGTGTAATAGGTGAGATGCATCGCAACTTGGCCAAAGAGCAGTTTGTATGGGTCAATTTTGACCTGTTCTGAGTAGTTTTTCAGGTGGAGCTTCTGGGAAATGATGTAATCAGCCGACCTTGATCCTTTAGGGTATGAAACAACAGTTTTAGGAGTTTAAGAGCCCTTGGTTTATTGACATATTTGATTGGGGTTGCAGTGCCCAAATATGTATATAAAACCATTAGGTAGGGTCACCATTTCTTAAGTGCATCTAGTATTTCCAACATTTCCTTCTCATAAATAGCTTTGTGTAAATACTTTCCTTTGATTGAAGAACTTTTGATAGCAATGGGCCTTTCTTCTTGCACTAAAACAACACCAATTCCATTTCCTTAGGCATCACATTCCACAATAAAGGTTTTTGTGAAGTCTGAGGTAGCTAAGGTCGGTGCTTGGCACATTGCCTATTTAAGATGTTCAAAAGCCTTTGCAACTTCTGGAGTCCATGAAAATGAATCTTTATTCAATAATGTTGTTAGAGGTGTTGATGCTATTCTCCAATAATTCTTAACAAACTTGTGATAATAACCTGTCAACCTAAGAAATCCTCATAGACGCTTTATGGATGTGTGGATTTTCCATTCATTAATGGATTTAATTTTGCTAGGGTCTACCTTAACACCTTCATGAGATACAATATGACCCAGATATTCCACCTCTTATACTCCAAAGAAACATTTGGATCTTTTTGCATATAATTTTTTCTCCTCCAGTAGTTTGAGCACCTCATCAACATGTTGAACATGATCCTTCCAAGACTTGTTGTAGATTAGTATATCATCAAAAATACTAACACAGATTTTCTAAGGAAGGGTTTGAAAATGGAATTCATCAAACCTTGAAATGTAGAAGGTGCATTTATAAGGCCAAAAGGCATGACTAAAAATTCATAATGACCCTCATGCTTTATAAATGTTTTTTTATGAACATCTTCACTCTTAATTCTAATTTGATCATATCCTAAACGAATATCCAACTTGGTGAAGTAAATTGATCCATGCAATTCATCCAATAATTCATCAATGACAGGAATGGAAAATTTATATTTAATAGGGAGCTTGTTAAGCTCCCTATAATCTGAACAGATGCACCATAATCCATCCTTGTTGTGCACCAATACTATTAGAGTAGAGAAAGAACTTTGACTAGGTTTAATTATACCAACCTCTTGTTCAATTTCACTCTTTTAGGCATAGGGATTTCTGTAAGGCATGATGTTTGGAGGACCACTTCCTGGAATCAAATGAATAACATGATCATGATCATGAATAGGTGGGAGGCATTTGGGAGTCTTAAATACCTTGGAATGATTATTCAAGGCTTTTTGGAGATATGGAGAAATAGATGATTTCAATGTGGGAACCTCTAGAGAACATAATTGTCTAATTACATATCATTGTTATTTATTTGGAAGCTTTTTCATTCTGTTCGAGATTATTATCTTTCCCAGTTTCCCTGCGATACCCCTTAATTCAACCTCCTCTCCCTCAAAAACAAATTTCACGCAAAGTTTTTGAAAATTAAAAGTTATCATACCCAAAGGTATGAGCCATTAGACTCCTAGTACAACATCAACACCACCCATTGGAATGGAAATCATTGGGCTATTCAATAAATATTCTCCCATGGATAACTTGATATTATGGCACTTTCCAGAGAAATTTATGGTTCTTCCACATGCAACCATAACTTGACACTCTGGTGCTAGATATAGGAAGAAATTCAATTCCTTGGCTATATTACAATGAATAAAATTATGGGTACTGCCCAAATCAATTAAAACTATTACCTTCTTTTCTTGATATGTCATTCTATCTCGATACTTTGAGTGGTAATTCCGATCAATGGATTACATGATATGATTCGATTCATTTCTTCTTTCTCTAGGCTTTCTTCCTGGTGTATATCCTCTTCTTTTGAAGTTTATTGTTCCTTTTCTTCCTCGTCTTCAAAATCTATGTAAAATAATTTCTTCTCAACACACTTATGACCTTTTGTGTATTTCCCATCACAATTGTAACAAAGCCCTTTTTCTCTTGTTTCTTCCAATTGTTGTGGTGTCAACCTTGTAGGTTGTCGAAGGATATGGGAAACAACACTTCCATATTTATAGTTGTGAGGGCTAGGATTCCTTGTTGCCATAATTTTTCTTTTGATTTTTCTTGCCAACCTGAATGCCTTCTCCAGTGAATTAGGTTCCCAAAGGAGAATCTCATGTTGGATGTTATGCTTTAAATTCCCTATGAACACATAAACCCTATGCTCCTCTAGAATATCTTTTACCCTTACATTCAATTTTTTGGAAGTCCTCAATGTGCTCCATCACTGAACCCTTTTCTTGAGATTTATAAATTGGCTAAAAAAGGTGTTTCTTTTTGTATCCTCATAATGTGCTATCATTTATCCCATAGAAATTTCCCAAGTGACAATTTGTTTATGAGAGAAAATCCATTGATACCATACAAACTGATTTGGTTCCAAATATAAAGTTGCAATGCATACCTTTTGTGTGTCTTTCACAGTATGGAGAGCAAAATATTGCTCCATTTGTAGTATCGATGTTATGGTATCCTTGCCACCAAACTTCCTCATATCAATATTTAAAACATGGTGGGTCTTTCATCCAACATTAGAGTCTATGAAATAATGATTAACATTTCTTTTTTTCTCATCATCAGTTTCCTTTACAACCCTTTCGACATTAGTAAGAATTTCTTATAGCTATCAAATCTATCTTCAAATCTTCCATGTTTCCTTTCATTTTTTTCTTCTATACGATCCATCTTAGCATTTACGCAATTCATCTTACATTCCATTCCATCCATATTATCTTCAATGCCATTCATCTTAGATTCCGCGTCTTTCTTTAAACCACCCATCTTAGTTTCTATTACATTTTGTGAGAGTGAAATTTGTTGCACGTGGTCTCGTAACTTTGATATATCATGTTGCATTTCTTCCTCTTCCTCATGAGTTATGCTAGAGATTTTTTCAGGCCAGGAGTAACCCCAGAAAAACTGATACTATTATTTCATTAGGTAGCTATTGTTATATACACATGAATGTGACTGATCAGTTCATCTTCTTGATGACTGTTCACATTCCAGAAGATTACGTGTCAACATTGCCCCCCTTAATCTGAAGGGATGTTGGTGAGTCCAAGAATCATTCTGAATCTTTCAAGCTTTTCTCTTCCAAGCGCTTTGGTGAAGACGTCTGCAATTTGCTCATTTGTGGAACAATGATGGAGATGGATTGTTTTGGCCTCAACATGATGTCGGATCAGATGATATTTAGTATTGATGTGATTTGTATGATCATGGAACTTTGGGGTTTTGGCCAACTTTATTGCAAAGGTGTTGTCAATCATGAGCGGAGTTGATTACTTGTTTTACCTGCAAATCTTCAAGAATTTTCCTGAGCCACATAATTTCTTTCGTTGCTTCAGCTGCTGCCACATATTCTGCTTCTGTTGTGGAATCTGTCGGAACTGATTGTTTGCATGATCTCCAAGAGACAACTCCTAATCCAAGACTCATAGCATATCCTGAAGTAGATACTCCAGTTTCTTTGTCTCCATCGAAGTCTAAATCAGAGTAT
>APFE031259415.1:93938-126948 GCA_000404065.3 Pinus taeda | reverse complement strand
GTTCAAGAGTGAAGAGTTTAATCATAAGTTGGACGACTTCAAGTGCAGAATGTGAGTCATAGAGTTCTTTCAACTTTTGTAAAGCTTCAAAGGCAGTTGAATATGATGAAATCTGGCGACTCACCTCCTTATTTACAGATGCTGCAATTAATGCATATGCTTTGCTGTTCTTGTTTTCCCAAATGGCGAGCTCTTTGTCTGATGTAGGCTCTTCTCCGTCACTGTCTCCTTCTCCAACACACACTCCTTTCCACAAGTCATTGAAGATGAGGGTGTGTTGTATCATCCGGGACCAGTCGGGATAGTTCTCCTTGCCACTGAGAACTATTCCTACGATAGAGATGATTGAATGCATTCTGTAAAAAAAATACTTCTGCTGATAGAAAAAAAAACTTTTGCTCATAGACTAATACTTCTAATGGCAAAAAAAACTTTCTCTTCTGGATAAAAAACTTCTGCTACTAAAACAATAATGCTGATAACCCTCCAACAAAGGCAAAAAATTTGCTCTTATGGAGAAAAAAAAACTTCTGCTGCTAAAAAAAAAAACACTGATATTCTGAGATGTTGAACTTTCCAGTAAAACGCAAGAGCGTTAACTATGTTAGCCACAATGTTATGAAAACAATATCATGAGAGCTCAATAGCGTGGTATATATAGTCTATATGGAAACAACGTTGGCGTGGATACAATAGAGGATCGAAATGCGGCCCGAATTTGTAGTTTACAGGTGATTTGGGTGCTGACATTTCCCACTAATGAACTTGATTAGTTTGGTCGACTATACGAAGCTTGAAGGTTCGGTGGCACTGCATAAGTTTCCATGCATTGCTATGCTCTATACTTATAAAATTGTAAACCCAAGGAGCAACAACGATATATACCAGCGTGTTATATATACCAGTGTATTAGTGAAATGGAGCAACAGCTAGCGTATTAGTGGAATGCCCCCCAAACGATATATATACCAGCACCGTTAATAAATTTAATACACCAGCAATCGCAGTTTCAGAACATACAAACATCGTTATACAACTCAGCGTTAATCAAACCAGCGTTCAATACAAGTTCACAATTGCAAAGCTTTACCAACGAACACCATTACAAGGCTTTATCCAACGGACCAGCGTTCAGAAAAAAGATTGACAGCAGTGTACAACAAAGAACTGTATGCATTCAACGGATAACGCATAATAACACTAAATGAGAGCAGGAGTATTTTCGCATAGTATAGTTTAATGCATGTCAGGCAAAAGGCAGTGGACAGAGGAGTTACAAGGCACGCCAAAAAAAGGAACCTGGGACCTATGCTCTGATACCATGTCACGCCAGGAGTAACTCCAGAAAAACTGATACTATAATTTCATTAGGTAGCTATTGTTATATACACATGAATGTGACTAATCAGTTCATCTTCTTTATGACTGTTCACATTCCAGAAGATTAGCTGTCAACAGCCTTTAGGTTGCTTACTAGGTTTCTCCATTTTCTTACCTTGGGGAATCAATCAATGATAATTATGCCTCATTATGCCCTTTCAATCATTTCAAACTAATTTTCCAACCCAAACTTATGCAAAATTTTAAAAAGACTACACACATTTTTTTACTTTATAGGAGTTTGATATTGAATCTATTGTATTTTTGCAATTTCGAATATCCAAGGTTTGAATTTTAGTCATACGGTATCCCTCTAAGTCCTCTTTCCAATTCCACCAGCTTGTTCAAAATTGGATTCTCTAAGAAATATTTATGCCCAATCTCCCAATATGACCTGATTATATACTTTTTTAGTAGACCCAACTTGTACGAAGTGACACGTGTCACTATATCTACCTTCAGAGCTGGAAACAATAACAAAAAACTAAATTTCATCCTATTTCTATAAATTCTTACTAAATCAAAATTTGATGCTTAGAGAGAAAGTTATGACACTTTTCCCAAGGTCATATGTTTGGAATGTAATTTGGGAGCCTGCAAAAACCCTAATTTCCTTGGATCATATCTCCGAAAATATAGCGCGGAAAGGTTTGAAATTTGGATCCAAGGTTGAGTGAGGTTTTGGCTCAAACTAGTTTTAATTTCAGCTTCTAAAATGTCGTAGAGAAAATGATATAGCCAAAATTCCACAATGACCTATTTGGAGCAGCGAAACTATAGAATCCAATGCTCTCATACCAAATGTTAAGAAACCAGCTCACAAAAAGATAGAATAGATAGATCAACGACTTCAAAATTAGCCTCTTTGAGGGGGAAACCTCCTTTTCATTACACAAATGAACAATTCTTGGATGATACAAATGACAAAACCTCCTTTCTATATATAGGAGTCTAAGGGCTCACAATATAATCAAAGCCAACATAACAATAATAATATAAGGGCAAAACAATAACAATAGTGGGATTTTATGGGGCACAATAATAACAATATGGAGAATATACAAGCATTTCAATAACAATAAGCGCTATAATAACAATAGTAATGGGGGAAACACTATTAATATAGGGACCTAATAGAGGTTGAAGAATTGAAATAAAAGTTAACTGCTTGTCAACATAATATTCTATAGCTATAGGATGAGATGAGAGTGAGGATTTGCAGACACCCTTTCTAGAAGAAGTCAATAGATTATAAGAAGCAATGGATCTGGTTTATAATGAGATGTTGACCCTGCGAGAAGTTATGCATCCATTTCCTAACATTCAAAGTGAGTCAAAAGACAGAGGAAATTTTATTAATATAGCCTCATCAATAGTCAATGTCATATATGAATGGACCATCAAGTATCCAAATGTGCTTGAACAACTCCCAAGGAAAAATTGGCTAAGAAAAGACAAGGATAAAGTTGATTTCAAGATCAAGATCCAACCATATGAAAATTTGACCAGAGACTAAGGTAAGGTAATGGCCTCCTATAATAAATTATATAATGTGCTATAATCTCTTTTAGAGGTACACAAGATACCTTCCATTGGTATATTAGGTGAAATATGAAGATCCCTCCTAGGGTCCTCTAACTAAAAACTAAATTTATTAATTTTAAATAAAATAAGAAGGGAAGTAACTTATTTATAATTCAACATTTATTTGATGGCAATATACCATTAAAATTTATTTACCACATATTAAATAAGTAATAATTTCATTAAAATCATTTACATAAGTAAACAATAAATGGAGCAATATATGTTCCAATAGCTTGGTTGAGATGTTCCTGACTTTGTTAGGATGCTCCTCTTGACTACCCGACTAAATTTACCTCCCAACCAACTAGGAATTATTTTCTAGCATAGGGAACCTCCATAGATTCTTAGCCATTCGAGCCTAAGTCCAACCAGATTTAGTGTGTCCAAGTTAAACAAACACTCTCCATATCCAATTTTGTGTTCCCTCGTTTATCTCTCCATTCTCTCCCTTCTCTTTCTCCATATTCCTCCCCCAAAGCAAAATCCTCCAAACCAAAGCTAAGACCAAGGATTCCCCCCCTCTCCTCTCATCATCCTTCCCCTTTTATGTCTCTTCCTCCCATCCACCTCAACCACCTATCATTTATGTCATGACTACCCCATCATCCTTTGATTTAGTATCCTTGACTTTTCTTACCATATCTTGTTCAAAGTAGATTTGAGAAGACATTTTGGAAATAAATTATGGATATTTAATTTATAATTAAATTGGAGAATACCATATCTTCTCCCAAGTAGATTTGAGAATACACCTTGCGATATGGATATTTAATTTGGAAATTAATTGGAGAGACCATATTTTCTGAAAACTAGATTTGAAAATACACCTTGGGACATGGATATTTAATTTGGAAATTAATTTGAGAAGACCATATATTCTCCCAAGTAGATTTGAGAAGACACCTTCGGATATGGATATTTAATTTGGAATAAATTGGAGGAGACCATATCCTATCCAAAATTAAATTTGAGAAGTCAAGCTGGGAATTGAAGAATAACAATAATAAAATTTATATCAGTAAAAATAAAATAACAATTTCACAAATGTAGGTATATTCCAATATTTCATGATAATTATAAGTCAATTTTTTCAGGTAAATTAAGCACTAATAAAAATTAGCATGATAAGGTTATGTAAGGCATTACATACACCTCTCCTTTAGAAAACATTTTCCTAAAGCTACAATGAAAAGATAGAAGGAGTTCGAAAGAAGTTTGACAATAAGACATAAAAAAATAGAGAGAGAGTTATAGTAGTAAAATTTACTAAGTAAGACAATGATACAACATCCCATCAAGAGTCTCCAACTAATATATATCCTCCTATCATTCCTAACCCACATCTGCTTCGCCCTATCCATCCTCTCCTGCTATATACTATCACATTGGCAATACCAATCTAACCACTGATAAAACCAACATGGTGCAAGAGTCGACTACATCAACCTAACTTCTCGAGTAGGAAACTCACATTCATCATCACACGTCTAGGGGAGTGTGTCCATCATTGCCCTCCAATGATTCCAAGTTTGAAGGTTACACGGTGGGAAATACCTCCACCCCTCCTCATAACTAAGGTCAACGCCCTAATATGGACCACACTACAACGCTAGTTGGATACTTTTCATCAAATAATCGAGTCAGGTAGTCTTGTCACCTGCCATTTACATTTTACCCATGTCATAACACTATATATTAGGTAGGTACAAAATGTAATAGAATAATGTACACCATACCTTTCCTCATCAAATGTATCGACCTTCCGCAATGGAATATTATATCTTGGTTATCATATAGTTCTTTCCAATCTATAGGTTAGTTCTCTTTCATGCATATATATAACAACAATATATATATATATATATAAGTGATCTTAAAGATCATGTTATTAAGTTTAGTATCAATGTGTCAATTTTGTAGCTCATACTAGAAATAAATCTTACATTAGATAAATCATAATTTCAATAAATCATTCATTAGACAAATCATATCCACTTAAGCCATACATGAAACAAAAACTCTAATAAGTCATGCACTAGAAAAATAATAACCAAGTACGTTATACATCAAACATTTCAATCATCAATATCTAGTCCATCTAATGATTTATATAAATAGTTTCACTTGTCCAACTAAATGCATCAATATTACACAGCGTTCATAAATAAAAAACATCGAACTACAAATAGAGCTTTATTATAGGTAGTTATCTAAGTCAAAATGGGCATCACAAATGCTCAAAAAGTGAGGGGTAATCACGATGTCTCTACATCCGCCCAGGTAGCAGATCGTGGGCTATACTTGTCCCACTGGACCTTAGCCTAGTCCACCATGAAACGTCTGAGTTGTCAAACCCTACAGTCCAATATGTGTAATGGTTTGACCATTATGGTTCCCATGTTAGAGGCCTACAATTCCCTCCAATCTAGTTTGTGAGACTCATCAAAAACATAATGTCATAAAATATATACATGAAAATCATCATGAGTATGAAAATGGGGTGGCAGTACAAGATGATAGGCAACTAGTCCAATATTCTCCTTGATCCTAAAAGGCCCTATAAACTGAGGTGACAACTTCATCCCTTTCCCAAATCGAATGGTACTTTTGTTGGGTCGGATATGAAAAAAAACTTGGTCTCCTACTTCATAACTTAGATCAATCCTATGTGAATAAACATAACCTTTCTGTCTATCTTTTGCTTCCTTTAACCTTTATCGAATTTGCCTTACCTATTCCTCCATTTATTGAACTAATTCTGGCCCAAATATTACTCGGTCCTCCAACCTTTCCCAACTCAATGGTGTCCTACATGGCTTTCCATACAAAGCTTGATAAGGAGGCATCACGATTGAACTATGGAAATTGTTATTAGAGGTAAACTATACCAATGGTAAGTACCTTTCCCATTGAGTATGATTATCCATGATGTACATTCTAAGCATGTCTTCCATAACCCGATTTACTCTTTCAATCTTCCCATCTATTTCTGGATGATATGCAGTTCTTAGGTTCAACTAAGTCCCTAGTGCCAAATGCAAACTTGTCCAAAACCTAGATGTAAATTGAGAGTGTCTATTAGAAATGATATTTGTGGGTAACCCATGTAGTCGAATAAATTCACTTATAAAAATTCATGCCACGTTAGAAAAATTGTAAGTGTCTCTTACTGGGATGAAATGGACACTTTTGGTCAATTTATCAACTATAACCAATATATCATTATGTCGTTGTGACGTGAGTGGCAAACCCACAACAAAATCAATAGAAATTACCTCCCATTTAGACATAGGGATGTCATGTGGTTGTAGGAGTCCAGCTGGATGGTGATGATCGACCATTACTCATGGACATTGGAGACATCTGGAAAAAAAATAGACTATGTCGTGCTTCATGCCTGCCCAAAAGAAGAGTTTCTTCATGTTCGCATACATCTTCTTCAGTCGATGATGTGAAAAATAGAGTGCTCTATGTGACTCTTCAAGGATGGCTCTTCTTATACTCCCTTCCTGAGGTATGTACATTCTCCCTTGAAATATCAATAGTCCATCTGGTTCAAGGAAATATCCCTCAAACTTTGGTTCTATTTTCTTCAAACTTTTGAGTGTTTATATAACCTTTATATACCAACTATCTTCAAAGAGTTTCTCCAACACACATTCCCTCAAATTGATCGTCAGGGCTACTAGGGAGAAGGCTTGTGGCCTCCTTCTTAGTGCATCGACCACCACATTCTCATTTTCCTTAATATATGAGATCTCAAAATCATACTCACTCATGAATTCGCTTCACTTCCTTTGTCTACCATTAAAATCCCTTTGATTGAAGAGGTTCTTTAGGGTTTGATGATCTATTCTTAACTCAAATATTCTCACAACGAGGTAGTGTCTCCACAATTTCAAAGCTAACATCATTGATGCTAAATCTATGTCATGGGTAGCATACAAACCTTCATGTTTCTTCAATTTTCTAGATGTGTAAGATATTACTTCGCCTTATTACATCAATACTGCTCCCAATCCTTGCTTCGAAGCATCGGTGCAGATAAGGATGTATTTTTCCATGTCTTGTACTCAAAGGATTGGTGCACTAGTTAATAACCTTTTTAGTTCAGTGAATGTAGTGTCACATTCTTATATCCATTCATACCTGATCCCTTCTAATTATAATGTGGTGATGGGTTTTAGAAGCCTCGAAAACCCTTCCACAAGCCTATGATTATAACCTTCTAGCCCCATAAAACTACACACCTCATGAGAATTTTTTGGTATTGTCCAATCCATTATGGCCTTTACCTTTTCCGGGTGAACTGAAATCCCTTCTTTTAAAATGATGTGCACAAGATAATGAAATTTCTTTCTAAAGAAGGAACATTTTGACAATTTTCCATACAATTTATTTTCCCTTAAGCAAGTCAACAACCCTTAGGTTATTTTCATGCTCTTTTTTATTCTTGGAATACACAAGAATGTCATCGAAAAAGACTTGCACAAATTGGTCCAAATACTTCCTAAACACACCATTCATGAGGCTCATGAATACTATTGGTGCATTGGTCAAACCAAATGGAATAACTACAAACTCGTAGTGCCCAAACTAACTTAGAAATGTAATTTCTAAGATGTCACCTTCCTTAATCCTCAATTGGTGGTATCCATATCGTTGATCGATCTTTGAGAAAACTATTTCTACCTTCATTTCATCAAATAGGTCATCTATTCTAGGTATTGGGTACCTATCCTTTATTGTGGATCTATTCAAGTATCTATAATCTATGCATAGCCTTAAGGAACTATCCTTATTCTTGAAAAAAAATCAGTGGTGCACCCCAAGGTGAAATACTAGGTCTGATAAATCCCAAGTCAAAAAGCTCTTTTAACTGCATCTACAATTCACAAAGTTCCATAGTTGTCATCCTATAGGGCTTCTTATATATTGCTTCTACACCATGTTTGAGGTTAGTTGTGAAATGCATCTCCCTTACAGTAGGTAATACAGGAAATTCCTTAGGAAAACAATCCTTTAATTTTGGCAAAATTGGGTTTTGATTTAGGGAGGATTCTTTTTGGTTATTTACAGCCTTGACCACATATAGTTTGCAACCTTGTTGGAGACAAATTTTACCTTCATCATGGATATGAGTAGTAGGGACAGTCCCCTCTTAATTCCACAAATCTCAATTGACCTACCTCCATCATCTAAACAAATCACCTTCTTCTTGAAATAGTCTACCAAAGTTCGATGAGCTCTAGCCAATCCATTCCAATAATTACATCATATGTCCCAAATGTTGTGATTTATGCCTTCAATTTAGTTATACAAACCTCAAGGTTTACTTGACATTGGTCAACATTAGGTCTTATTGCTTGTTTTATCGCAGAATCCATCTCAACTTGCTTAAATTCATCATGCTCATAGCCTATCAACCCATATTTTTCAAATGCAACTAGTGAAATGAAACTATCTGTAGCACCTGAATCAAACAAAATTTTATCTTTTACCTTGTTTATCATACCTAAGGTTTCTACCACAATAGATTGGTTTTAAACTTATTGTTTATCAATTTTTTCATAGATTCGATGGTCGTTACTTCCCCCCCCTTGGTGTTTTTCCTTCTCTACGATTGTTACTAGTTTCTAACTCAGGAGAGTCACGCTGGTAATGAGGTCCCCCACATCCCCAAAAATTGATGCGTGTTAGAATTTGAATAGAATGTTGTGGAGTTATTTGGAAAGAGTTCCTTCCCTTGGGACCCCTGCCCCTACTTGTTGCTCCTCACATATGACCTTGATTGCACACGTCCTTAAAGCTGTAGGTGAAGCTACACTAGTAATCTTTGAAATCCCCATTATCAGTGCTCTGAATACAACCCTGTTTCCATATGACAGTGGCATCAAACTCCCTCCCATGGGGAAGGTACGAGGGGCCTTCCCCATAAACCTTGGTTGTTGTGGAAAAATGGTTTTGTTTCAACCCTTTAAGTCTATGTGCTCTTCAACATAATGAGCATGTTCCACAACTTCTACAATTGAATTTGGTTTCCAGATCCTCACCGTTTCCCTAATCCTAAGGTTCAATCAATAGATGAAACAATCTTCTTGGCACTGATTAGTATCCATGTAGGAGACATACTTGAATAATTCCATGAATCTAATCTTGTATTCTTCTACCGTACGATTTTCATGTACCAAATCATGGTAGGCTCCTACTTGTTGTTCTTCATAATATGTTGGTAGGTAATTTTTCCTAAATCTCTCCTCAAATAACTCCCAAGTAATTGTGTCCGGAGTGAGGTGTAGTTGACGCTCTAAGTTACCCCACCAATTTCGAGCACAATCTCTAAGTTGGAATGTCACTAATTTACCTTTTGAATATGGTATAATTTCTTAGTGTGAAGCACCTTTTCATTCCCTCTAACTATGCTTCTTCACATTCCCTGGCATCAACTCCATCTAACATTGGGAGATTAATCTTTTGGAGCTCCTAGTAATGTCCTCGATTCAAGGTCCTCTATCAAAGTCTCTTTATCCCTTGAGATTTCCCAAACCTAATGGAGGGTGCTCTACTTCCACTTCGATTGTTTGGTGACCTCTTAGAGTCTCATTAATTACTTCTAGGGAATGCAGGATGAGAGCCAACTCCATTGAAGGTAATGGGTTATTTGTAGGAGGTCCTTATGATGACCCTCCTTGACCTTGATTTCTTTGTGTCCTCACCATTTTGAATTGTTCAAATATCTGTATTGATACACAACACTTATCAGCAAAACTTAGGGCCTTGTCAATTCTTACCCGGCTCACACATGTTTTTCATAAAGATAGGTGTAATTTTTCATTTTTTAATGCTTGTAAACGAGTATTTCTAATATTGTGAAGATAATCGTGGATCTAATAAATACTCTCCCATTGCTATCTAAGCAAGTGATATGATGCAATGATAGTCACCCTGCAATATCTTTAGATATCCTTAAACAATCATCCTAAATCCATCTTATATATTTTAAGCATTCACATAAACATTAACTTACCATTTCTAATCACATTATTATAACTAGTTGTCCTCTTGAAATTCCATTAAGAATACTAATTGTCATATATATATATATATATATATATATATATATATATCTTATCCTTGTGTTTTCAAGGTATGTGTCTATTGGCCTTAATCAACACAACATTATTGTCAGGTATTTACTATCCCAATGATATATATATATAATGGCTAGTGATAACTTAGAGGAGGTTCTAATGTGCTAATAAATTGGTGCTCACTGTTGACACTTTGATGTGAATATGTTGGATTTCCATTTTGTAAACATATCCATATTAATACGATGACAATATCTAATATAATTTTATTGTGTCTCTAAAAATTTTCAAGAAGTTGCATAAAAAAAAGTTAAGAATTATGCATAGCATCAAGCATAATGAGAGCAACTTCTAAGATTTTTACTTAAATTTATTTATATTATTCAATATTATTAATAGATAAACAACTTGTTTTAATGCAACTTAAAAGGTCAACACTCTTACTAAATATTGTCATTATATGAATTAATATGGTTGTAAGAAAATATATTTTTTGCAAAATAATATTTCTTTGTATTAATGTTATGCTCAATTTTAAGAAATAATCTTGATTTTATGAAAGGGACTTAACTCTATAGGAAATTACAACCTTCTTGTATACATAGATAGGTTATATTTGTTTACTAAGTCAATAATTTTTATATCTAAAGGTTGTGTCACAATTTGCATAAATTTTGGTGGGCACTAACCTCAGTAGACTCCTATGTAAATTTGTGTAGTGATGTAATTTATGGTGGGTAGTAACTCTTGGTAAATATATTTAGCTATCTAAGTGTAATTTGGTTGGGAACTAACCTCAGTAAGATTCTATGTAAATTTATGTAGTGAATTGCATAATTTATGGTGCACAGTAACTCTTGGTATAATACTGGATTATCTATGTGTAAAGAATGTTAGATCTAAGACTTTTGTGATCCATAGTTTAGAAAACAGCATTTTGGATTATCATTGGTGGGTTAGTTTATCATTTTGAACATGATTAATTTGAAATTCAAGGAAGGTCAATGAAAATGAAATATTAACATAAACCCTAAATTTAGGTTATCAAAAAGTGGTGTTGAATTTAGGTTATCAGAAAGCTGTGCTGTAAAAATAGAATGCCAATTTATTTTTTTAATTGTGGCTCAAGAATCTAATTGCCATATACCAGATATCATTTTACAAAAAAATTATGAGAGTGGGTATTTAGAAGTATTTCTCTCAATACAATCAAATTAGGAAAAGCACCCAAACCAATATAATCCAGCAGAATTAAATTATGGAAGGAGTTGGGGAGGCTGTGTAAAGAGGAAGAGTCAGAAATATATAGATAGTTAAGGTGAGCTAAATACCTAAAGGAATTTGGAAGTCATTGCAAAGATTTATGGAAGGAGTTGGGGAGGTTGTGTAAAGTGGACGAGTTAGAAATATCTAGATAGTTAAGATGTAAAAATAGAATGTCAATTTTTTTTACTTGTGCCTCAAGAATCTAATTGCCATATACCAAATATCCTTTTACAAAAAAAGATGAGAGTGGATATTTAGAAATATTTCTCTCAATGCAATTAAATTATAGAAACCACTCAAATCAAGATAATCCAATGGAATTAAATTATGGAAGGAGTTGGGGAGGCTGTAAAGAGGAAGAGTTAGAAATATCTAGATAGTTAAGGTGAGCTAAATACTTGAAGGAATTCGGAAGTCCTTGCACAGATTTATGAAAGGCGTTGGGGAGGTTGTGTAAAGAGGAAGAGTTAGAAATATCAAGATAGTTAAAGTGAGTTCTAGTAGTTGCAAATATTGGGAGTATGAAAGGTTGAGGTGTTGGAGCTTCTTCGATGTACGATATTTGAAACAATATTTTTTTCAATAAAGAACACAAGTTTGATTGCTCATGAAATACTTTAGGGCTAGTTAAAACAAAATTTCTAAGTTGACTTTTCTCATCCTCAACTGGAAGTAGTTATATTACATAAGGTGAAAAATAAGTAGTAATAATTTATAATAATAATAAAAATTGACCATTAATAGTTGACGATTTCTCATTATCATTAATAGTTGAAGGTTTCTCATTGTCATTATGTCATTAATAATTGATTTTTTTTATTGCACACAATCTCAGTAAGTAAATATATTCTCTTAGTAGTAAAGTGAGTTTTCCCCTTCGTTAAGTACATTGAACTATATTGTTTGGAAATATAGCTGGTTTTTTTGCACACAATATCACTCGATAAATATATTCCCCTAGCAGTAAAGTGAGTTTTCGCCTTTGGAAATATTTCGTTCCATACCTAATCCACCAATTCTGTAACCATTCCCAAATTTAAATTTTTGCGGGTCAAGAAATCTATGGTATTGACCTGAATGTTGGCGTATTTACTTAAAAAATATAAAATTTACACTAACCATTTAATTTCTGCATTTTTGTCCTAACATCATAGTTTTCACTTTCGGTAAGATGAAAAAGAGACGTGTTCAAAAGAAAATGATGGGAAAAGGGTGTTGAGAGGTCAGGCATGTTCAATGAAAAAAAGAAATGCTTAAAAAGAAAGAGGCCAAAAGAACCATAAAACTAATGTAAGAAAAAGTAAAAATGTTGAAGCAATAAAAAAAATTCTTTGTTTTTACCAAAATGAGAGGCCAAATTTATCATATTTATAAAAAAAAATTCAAAGCACAATGTGATGCGAATGAACAGAGTAGACTGTGGAAGGCTGGTTCCATCCCTTGTGTCCTTCCACTTGAGTTGGATTTATGGAGCTCAAGGGTATTTTGGCGTGTGTATATAAGCGCTGATACGCACATCTTTAAAGCAAACAACAGAAAGTGAACATAATATGTACTTAAAGAAGACCAGAAAGTGTCCATCGAATAGAACCCAGACAGAAAATAAATAAGAAGTGGACAAACTAAAACACCCCAAACACCCCATCTACTATAGCTTTGGCTAGAGTTTGGTGAATTAAAAATTCTGCAGGGTGATCAATTTTCCCTATTTTTGTTACATGTAGCGATCATAAATACTTTTGCAAGTGCTTAGTATAAAGTGTTTATATATATATTATATATATTTGCATTACTTGATTTGGTGATGAAGGAGATATGTCAATTTTTGAAAAATTAAGCTTATGAGTGTGTTTTCTAGTGGACCATGACATTGCTATCTGGCTTCAATCTACAGCCATTGAGTTTGGCTGTGCATTTGTCTTGAGTGGTCGTATAATGGTGTTGCTCTACTTTCCTTTCGTCAAAACTATTTAAAATATATATTTTTTTTTTTTTTTTATTTACTATATGTAAATAATTTATTTAATTTTATATATATATATATAGAGAGAGAGAGAGAGAGATATATTTTGTCTGCAGTATGTTTTTCTTATAGGTCAGGCTACTAACTAGGTTTCAAGGTCTAGATTTTGAAACTTGGCTCTCATACGATATGTGAGGTTCTCCCATGGTTCTCTAACTAAAAATTAAATTTATTTAATTCTAAACACAATAAGAAGGGAAATAACTTATTTGTAACTCAACATTTATTTGATGACAATATACCATTAAAATTTGTTTACCACATATTAAATAAGTAAGAATTTCGTCACAACCATTTACATAAGTAATCAATAAATGGAGGAATACTTGTTCCAATAACTTGGTTGAGATGCTCCTCACTCTATTGATGCTCCTCTTGACCACCCAACTGAATTTGCCTTTCAGCGAACTAGGAATTATTTCCTAGCCCATGAAACCTCCACAGGTTCCCTAGCCCTTTGAGCCCAAGTACAACTAGAAGTAGTGTGTCCAAGTTAAACAAACACTCTCTAGATCCAAGTTTGTATTCCCTTATTTATCTCTCCATTCTCTCTCTTCTATTTCTCCACATTTCTTCCACAAAGCAAAATCCTCCAAACCAAAGCCAAGACCAACGATTCCCCCCCTCTCCTCTCATCACCCTTCCTCCTTTATGTCTCTTCCTCCCATCCAGCTCAACCATCTTTCATTAATGTCAAGACTACCCCCTCATGCTTTCATTTAGTATCCTTAACTTTTCTTACCGTATTTATTCAAAGTAGATTTGAGAAGACATTTTGAAAATAAAATATGGATATTTAATTTAGAATTAAATTGGAGAAGACCATAACTTCTCCTATGTAGATTTGAGAAGATACCTTGGGATATGGATATTTAATTCGGAAATTAATTAGAGAAGACCATATCTTCTCTTGAGTATATTTGAGAAGACACCTTGCGATATGAATATCTAATTTGGAATAAATTGGAGGAGACAATATCCTATTCAAGATTAAATTCGAGAAGCAAGTTGGGAATTGAATAATAACAATAACAAAATTTATATCAGTAAAATAAAATTACAGTTTCACAAATGTAAGTATATACCAATATTTTTTGATAATTATAAGTCAATATTTTAAGTTAAATTAAACATTAATAAAAAGTAGCATGATAAGATTAAGTAGGGCATTACATGAAACGCGATCAAAACCTCTACAAGAGACAATTTAAAGGCTGCAAAATAAGTGATCGAACAAAATTTGGTTGAACATTTGAAGCTTCACGCAAATCTCACATTGTTGTTGGACCAAGTGCAAGTAAAAAAGCCAACCTTTTCACCAGATGGATTGGAATGCTTCACGTGCCATTGGTATGAGGTACAACACAAGATCCTAACAATTCTAGGTGAATACAAAATTTTGCTAGCATATTTGGTTTGTAATCTACATATAGAAGCTCTAGAATTTTCCATCACCAAGCTACCTAATTAGGAATGCTTTGTTTATTCAATTTTGATGTAATTACTATTTTGTTAATATTAAATTATGATTTAGAGTAGAGACTCATATGAAATGTGAAAATTCATGTAGATGTTGAGGAGTCATAAGCGTAGGTGAAAGGTCATGGTAGGTTACAAGTCACTCTACATTATATAAATAAACCCTCTTGGATAGATGTAAAGGACCTTCAATTTTGGACTTCAATTGTGCATATTGTTTGAGAGCTACTATATCTTTTGATTATTCAAGTGGTGGCTTTGTATCTCCACTAATGGATTTCATAGGAATTTCAAATGATGGCGTTGTGAATATTTTAACTTAATGTTCAAAGCTCTTTGAGCTGAAGCACAAAATTCCGTACATGTGTTGTTGAGAATTGTGAGAATATTCTTTCTATGATTTGATGGTATATATATATATTTTTCCATGTGTTTACAATAACAAACTACTTTTTTGATTTAAGAACATATCTCTTAATGCCTTCATGTTTTTTGTTGATTAGTAACTAATTCATAGTCAATAAATCAATCTTTCCCTTTATACATGTGTTTTAATTGAAGTCTTCCCAACATTGCTTCTTTTAATATTCATTTCATGTTATTTAGTTATTGTTATGTTCACAACATCTCATATGTTAAGTTTCCATAAATTTTCTTAACTTGTGTTTGTCAAAAGCTTCATTTGTTCTCTAACAATTGTTGCTCCTCCTATCTAAAGTGAATCTCTAAGAAACATGGTGGAAGCCAACCACACATACCAGATGGAACTCCTATACCAAACGGTGTAGAGTCTTGTTGCAATTTTCCACTTTGGGGATCCCTTAACTATTGGTGGTAAAATATGGCTCATTAACAGATTTGGAACTAGAAGGAGTGTGGTCATTGTATGGCTAGTGTAAATCCTCAATTTTCTCCTTAGAATTATGAAAAAGAAAGTAACCAACCTTATTCCCATTGAGTTTCTCCTCCTACCTGTGAAACTCATAAATTTGAGTCCCCACTACATAGTTCTAAACTAGTATACAAAGTGGCTTACAATATGTTAAGATTCACCATATTACCTACAATTAACCAGAAGCCTTGGAATTCTTCTTGTTACATTCTTCCTACCAAATAATTTTGTAACCCAACTACAGAAAAGTCATCAAGGAGTGTTAGTTATTATAGTTAAAGAGTTGGTTCAAGTTTATTTACATTATTTAGTAGACGTTAAAAAAGGAAATACACTAGAGGGAATTGAAATACACATTGATAGGGAAAACACTTAAGGTGAGAAACTTTAAGGGAAACAATTGGAAGGTGAAACGAAGGAACTCTCCAGAATAATAAACATATTGAACGACCAAGGTGAAGATAATCTAAAGAATGAAGGGAATTTACTGAATGATAACAAAGGCTCAGGTTTTGATTCATAAAGTGACGAAGAAAACATTAATATAGATGAAAATCAATCACAACTTCTAGCCTGGATGGAGAAGTCCACTCTTGATATTTCAGGTATTCTTCATGACTTACCTCACAATCCCAAAACAATGTCTCACTAGATATGAACCAAAGAAAGGATTTCCATAGAAGACCACATTAATTTTTCTCACTAAAGATGATGAGTGTGCAACATGAGGGAATCATGTGTATATTGTTCCAATACACCTTCAAGAATAAGACTATTGCATGATATCATTCTCTTCCTGTAACATATATTGAACTTGGGATGAGTTCATAAAATCTTCCCTAGAAACTTTACAGAAAAAAACATGCCTACTATGATTCTTAAAGAATTGATCTCACTAAAGATGGGGAAAAATAAAGAGTTAAGGACTTTAATTAGTGCTTCATGATTATTCTAAATAAGTTCCCTAACAATGTGTAACCCCATGATTTAGTTAACATTAACTACTACATATCCGTGCTGCCTCATAACATTACCATGTTCGTGCAAAGGGTAATGAAGAGTACATTGGTTGAGAATTTTGTTGAAGCCATCACTATTGAAAAGGAAAAGATCTTTGTAGGAACAAACAAGATCCAATATTAACCCAAGGGTATTGGTGATAAATCTCAAGCTTCCTCTAGTAAAGATTCCTTTGATTTTGAAGGTCTAGAAAAATATCTTAAGAAGCTAACTAATGAGGTGTCTGATTTGAAAATAAAGAGAAGTGAACTCTCTTCTAGTAGCCAATGTTTTAAGACATTTCATAAGAAGGGTAGAAGTCACCCAACCAAATCAATACAAAGCTCGAACATGAATCTTAACGATGAATAATTAGGAATGAAAAACTATTACACTTTCGACCAAACTACTCACTCTAATAAAACATGTTTGCAGTGGCTCCACAATATCGCCACAATGGTGAATAAAGTGGTAAATGACCAAACAATTGAAGACCAAGACAATCAATCAAAATATGAAGAAGATTCCTCCCCTCCTAAGGATAGTGACGGTTCCTCTATAATGGCACTTGATGTTGGATGTGGAGCCTGATTATCTTCTTTATTCAAAGGTATCGCCTTGTTGGACCCCAATTCATAATGGGGTGGAAACATTACCCATTTAATCACTGTCAGGGGAGATCCAAGTGGGGTTAAGATTATTTTATGAGCTCCCCCTGGTGGGGGTTCAGGGGCAGCACCCCCGAAGCTAAAAATAGATGTAAAATTTCCTTGTAAAATATTGTAATGTCGTAGATAATCTAGGTCATTCATTAGGGAGATGATATGAAGGTAGAATTTATGTTTAAACTAGGGTTTTTTTCTCTAGGAGAAAACCCTATATTTATATGAGGGAATTTTATTGTAGCTATGTATTAGTATTCGAAGTGAGAAATATAGAGGAGATTGTGTGAGGCTGAAGAGGAAATTACATCGTATCTATTGTAGGTTGTATTTCTTCATTTTGCCAGATAATATAAAGGAATGACAGGTTGTTTCTCCATGAATGTAGCCCAAATTGGGTGAACCACGTATATATGTGTCTCTCCTGTTTTATGTGTTTTTGTTTTTGCAATATTTCATGTGTTCCATTGCTCTATAATATATAATTTTCTAACACTTGAATTTATCAGAGATGGTGAGTATTTGCTGGTCGGGATGCTTTAGTTGGAGAGGCTCCTCCTTCAAACCCTCCTAAGACATAGAATCCGAGGATAAAAGGTCCAGTGGATGAAACCACTTTAGAATATAAGAAGAAGGTAATGATGATAATTATATTTCCTCCGAAAGACTTGTCTCAAAATTCAAATTCAAAATATTGAATAGGGAAGGATTCGGAGAGTATGTCACAAAGTGTTAAAAGCAATTCTAACACTCCATAGGTGACTAACAAACCTTCTAAATCAACAACCTTAGCACAACCATCCAAAGAGGAGAGTATATCTTGCAATATGGATTATAATATTGTTGAAGATGTAAAGGAATCTTGAGAAAATATATCAATCATTGAGATAGCTAAGATTCATTGCCATCGGTAGCTGATAAACAAGATTTTCAAATCCTTTCCTTCAAGTTGCAAAGACAATTCTTCTTATTCCAAGAATTATTCTTCTTTTCGTTAGCCTAAAGCATTAGTTAATCTCAAATCCATTATTAAAGCTGCCAATTTTAATTCAAAATCTATAGTACCTCCATTTTATTGGCATTTGAGATATTCAATTACAATGTGCATAGTTATCTAGTTGACTTTGTTGCATTGACAAACATTATCCCTTGGTTTGCTTGCAAAAATATTAATGCTAAACTAGAGAAAATAGATGCAAATGTTATCAAATTTGATATATATTAGGTATAAGTTGTGGGAGAACTTAATACCATGTTTATTAGTTTATCTTCTATCTCAAGGGTTCATTAGTTTAATGAAATTTGGCTGTTAATAATATGGAGGGATATGGGCTTCTATTAAGTAGAGACTGGTTTTGTAAACTTCACGAATACTTTTCCTCAAACTGGTCTCATTTGTGGCACACTTACAAAAGAAATACATGAACCATACATTTAATACTAGGAGGTGATCCCATTTAGGAAGATCGTGTAGTGGCTTATGAATCCTGAAAAATAAAGGAGCACAAAAGAAACTATACAGTTTACAAACTTGGGTTAGAAACAATTATCCACACACTTAAAATGTGGAGACACTAATTAGTTGCTAAAATTTTTACCTTATTTACACATCATGTGAATTTAAAATGTATTTTTAGTCAACATGGCATGAAAGCTAGGAAAGCTATATGGATGGCCTTATTTACGTGCATATGACTTTGACATTAAGAATATAAAAGGAAAGGAAAATAAGTTAGTAGATGTACTAAGTCGAGGTATAAAGTACAACTTTAAAGTGACAATAAATTAAGATGAACAAAATTTCATGGAACATATCAAAATGAAGGCATTAGAAGATAGAATTATAAT
Source organism: Pinus taeda (assembly GCA_000404065.3). Lineage (NCBI taxonomy): Eukaryota > Viridiplantae > Streptophyta > Pinopsida > Pinales > Pinaceae > Pinus > Pinus taeda. The sequence continues at coordinate 107,721 of APFE031259415.1, read as the reverse complement.
CAGATTTGTGAATATATAAAATTTAAATCGATCAAAACAAACAATCAGATTATGCAGTGAGTGAAGGGGGGTTGTTAACATATAAAAATAGACTTTATTCTCTAGATGTTACCAAAATTAAATAGTTGATACTTGATGAAAATCATAAAATAGCCTCCTCAACTCACCTTGGGTATAACCAAATGAACACCACTCTTAAAAATGGATTTCTATGGCCTGGTATGAAGAAGGAAGTAGTTGAATAATTGGAAAGGTGCCAAGAATGTCAGTAGGTGAAAGTAGAAAACCAACACCTAGTAGGATTACTAACTCCATTTCCTGTACTAGAATGGAAATGGGAAGTGATTTCATTAGACTTTATAACTAGGTTACCCAGGAATCAAAGGAAACATGATTATATTATGGTTGTGGTAGATAAATTGTCTAAGGTTGCTCATTTTATACCTATTCAATGTTCTTTTTGAGTTGCACATGTGGAAAAATCATTTATGAAATAATTTCTGATACTTAACGGTATACTAAAGATTATTATATTATATCAAGATAATTCTTTTCCAATTTTTGGAAGGAATTGATTACTTGAACGAGAACACATCTACGTTTTAGCACTATGTACTATCCACAAAAACAAGGGAAAACAGAAAGGGTTAATTGGGTCATAGAATACATGGTATGCATGTACGTAATGAACTAGCCTATGAAGTGAGAGGACTATCCATGTTTAGTGGAGTTTTTCTTTAACAGTAGTTATCAGATCTCACTCAAGATGAGTCTGATCATGGTTTTGTATGGAAGGAAGTGTCATATTCCTTTGAGTTGGAGTTGACTTGAATATAAGCTTATGGTAGTGCTAGACCTACTACAAGAAATGTAACATATGGTGAAAAAGACGAGACAAAATCTAAAAGTAGTGTATGATAGACAAAAAAGCTATGCATATATTAAAAAGATGCATAAAAAGTTTGGACTCAGTGAAAGTGTATATATTAAATTATAACCAAAAAGGAGTTCCTTAGAATTCGTGAATTGTTTGAAACTAGCCCCTTTGTTTTGTTGGTCATTTGATATACTAGATAGGGTAAGACTAGTGACCTATTATTTAGCACTACTAGTCCACATTAGAGTTCATATTATATTTCATGTCTCTCTTTTGAAAAATTATATTCATGATCCTTCTCACATAATTAATTGGAATGTTGTATAGTTTGAACTAGAAGGCGAGTTCTAGGTCGAGCCTCTCAAATTTTCAGAATGCAGGGAACTATACTATGGAATCAAGCCATCACCGAGGTTAACATGCAATGAAAAGAGGCTACCTGTGAGTTGGAAGATGAAATTAAAGAAGAATTTCCTTTGCCATTCTAAGGAAAATGGAAGTCTCAAAACATCTAGGAGCATTTTCCCTTTTAAGGAGAGGGGAGATGTAATTCCCCCTCGTAAATTTATTTTTATGACTTTTATATTAAAAATTATGGGTGAAGAGGCGAAGTGGGACAAGTGACGTTATGTGATGATTTAAATATTTATTTTGATTTATAAAAAGAGAAAACTATTTTTGTGTGTTATTATTCTTGAAAATATGTTAAATGCTATCATGTGAGATTAGACTCCTAACTTCCAAGAATATAGTTGGAAAATTGTTATTCCCAAGAAGGGGTTAGAACAAAAGGGAAAAAATACTTTGTTTTTCCATTCAATGGGAACTATTGACAACATACAAACCACAAAGAAATTTATGAGTGGAGATAGATGTCAAAAGGTGGAATTTGTGAAAAGGGAATACAAGAAATAAAGGAAATTAATTTTGATAATAAGTGCAAGTTGGAGAGAAGGATTGGACCTGAACCCTAAGACTTGCGAGATGTAGCTAAAGGGTTAAGGAGGTAAATTTGGAGAAAGAAGATTGTAAGTTGTTTTATTGTAAGGGAGGAGGAGTAGAGCTCAAGGGGAACTTCTATAAATCATAGTTCATAGATGGGAGAAACATGGAAGGTTTTAGCTTATTTTGAGGAATCTCTAGATAAGTATTTATGATTACCTGAAAATGATACTATGTTATTTAAGATTTTTTATTTAGATTAAAGTTATGAATAAATTATTGAGGAGGTTTTGGTATACCTATTTTTTCCTTCTAAAGGTATTTATGTGAATAAATAGGTTTGGTTAAGCTTTTTGAAAAGGAAGTTGTTGTTTGTATGTATATTGGACTAAGTTGTTGTGCAAAATACTAGAGGAACCAAAAAAGATGATGTATTTATGGGTTGGAAAAAAAACCCTAACTGGGGACCATCCTAATAACTACTATAAACAAAAGGAAAATAGTGGGATGTGGCTATGGTAAAAAAAAATTAACGGATATCAAGAAATAAGTCAAGTGCATACCAATGCATATAAAAAAATAAGGTTTTCTTTCTGCAATAAACTATGTCTAAATAATTGCAGGCTAGGTATAAGCATGTGTTTGTGTTTTTCAAAGCATATATAGTTATAATAGAGTTAGTATAGTTTAAAAATAAATACTATTAATAAAGAATAGTAAATTATGCCCATGTTAGCCATGTTAGCCATGAAAAGTAAAGTAACCTCAGCATTTAGCCAAGGTGATAGGAAGTCGTGAGAAAAATAAATAATAGGGCCTAAAGAGATTCCTAGAGGTTCCCCATGATAGGATTCCTCCAAGCCATTGGCCTTGTTTTGGTCCTGCTAAATTTATAATAATAATTATAGGGCTATAAAAATAATTTAATCTCAATATATAAAATATAGTGAAAGATAGTGTGAATGTAAAGAAAAGGATATGCCACAAATACTGAAACTATTATAATAACTACATATAAACACGCTATAAATTGCAATGACTTGTTTCTAGGGTAAGTAGAACATATTCATAATTTAAGGGCATACAAATACTAATGAAAATATAACGACATGCAATAATTTGAATAGGAAAAGAACTACACAAATATGTCTTCCCAAATTGAAGAAATAAATATTTGTTGTCTAGCCTTACAGGCTTTGGCCTCAAACAATAGATAATTCAAGGAAACACTTCTCGTGTATATAAATTTTATAACAATGAACAATGCATACCAAGAAAGAAGTCAAGTGCATAACAATGAATATAAAAAAAAAAAAGGATATCCTTATGCAATAGACTATGTCTAAATAATTGCAGGCTAGGTATAAGGATGTGTGTGTATTTTCAAAGAATATATAGTTATAATAGAGTTAGTATAGTTTAACAATCAATATTGTTAAATAGAGAATAGAAAATTATGCCCATGTTAGCCATGTTAGCCATGAAAAGTAAAAGAACCTAAACATCTAGCCAAGGTGATAGGAAGTCCTGAGAAAAATAAATAATAGGGCCTAAAGAGATTCCTAGTGGTCTCCTATGCTATGAGTCCTCCAAGCATGTGCCCTTGTTTTGGGTCTGCTAAATTTAGATTAATAATTATAGGGTTATAGAAATATTATAATCTCAATATATAAAATATAGTGAAAGATAGTCTGAATGTAAAGAAGCAAAGATGCCACCAATATTAAAACTATTATAATAACTCCATATAAACACACTAGAAATTATAATGACTTGTTTGCAGGGTAAGTAGAAAATATTCATACTTTAAGGGCATACAAATGCAAATGGAATTATAATGACATGCAATAATTTAAATAGGAAGATAACTATACAAATATGTCTTCCCAAATGGAAGAAATAAATATTTATTGTCTAGCCTTATAGGATTCCACCTCAAACAATACATAATTCAAGGAAACACTTCTCGAGTATATAAATTTTATTAACATGAATAATAAAACTACAAATGAACAAAACAGAGTTTTTACTCTGGAAATGTTATAAGTATAGCTATATTGACATCGAGATGTGTATTATATCAAATATAAGAGAAGTACATTTGGAAATTAGTAGAATAGGTAAAAAAAATTGTAAAAAATACAATTATCATAATAAAAGTACCTACAGAAACTAGGCAATTTTACAAAAAAAATCTAGATAGGGATGTAACCAAATAAATGTGAATCTAGCTAGTTAAGCCCTCTCTATAAAACACTAATCCCCAAAAAAATTCTCATGTGCACTGGACAAGTTGAAGCCTTTCAATGGCTTCGATAACTTGTAAAAAAAATAAAAGATAGATGACCACCTACAATAGTTGTGCAAGAAGAAGAAAAAATTTGAATATATGGTTCTAGAACATGTGAGACTCAAAATACACATGTATCCAAAAAAATAACCTGCAATGAAATTAAAATAATCTCTTAGTTAAACCCTCAATTTTCTTCAAGAAAAATAGCATAAGAAAATGTTGAAAAACATATCTATAGCAACATTACTATTTACCTTGGAGGGGGGAAGAAAAGTCTCTGAAGTAAGGCCCTACTATAAAACACACACAAACACACATAAAAAGATATATATCTATATATATATATATATGGGAAACCCCCATCAAAAGAGGACAAGTTAGGGCTCAAAATCAAGACTAGATTTTGAAAGATTTCAGGTTACAAAATTAAGAGCCACTATTAACAACCTTGGAGTAGACAAACATCGTAACCAAGGACTCGCAATTAAGGTGAGGGTTAAAGCTTTGCATTCAAATACATGGATTAATAGAGTAACAAAAAATCTAACCATCAACATACCCAAACACCATAGAAATAATTGTAAAGGATTTTATATATATAATAGGAGTTGAAATAAAATGGTGAGAACCAAATCCTAACCTTATTGTGAAACCCTACCTCGGCTTATAAATTATTTTCACCTTTTTCAACATGTGGAGTAGGACTAGCAAAATTCATTATGAAAATCTGTAAATTTTTAAGGAAAATACCTTATTTTTTAAGTCTAATTTCCATTGTTGCAAAGCTTTCTCCTAAAACTAGAGCAATTGCAAACGAGGCCAAAGATGCTAAGTGTTCGAGGGGAGGTAGCTACTTTAACTATAGAGGATTCATATTTACCATTGATGTAACCCTAATAAATCCTTCCCGTCAATATTTCCATATCTCGAAGGTTTGAGCAGATCATGGACCCTACTTTCAAGTGTAACTCGTCATAGCGACCAAAGGTTGAGAAGCCTTTGTAGAGGCACAATATAGTCATGAAAGCCCCTACGAGAATCTATAAATCGAACAACAGATCAAATATTAAAGAAATAACAAAATTCATTTTGAAAGTCTGTAAATTTTTAAGGAAAGTCCCTAATTTTCTAAGTCTAATTTCCACTGTTGCAAAGCTCGCTCCTAAAACTAGAGAAATTGCAAATGAGGCCAAAGAATCAAAGGGATCGAGGGGAGGGAGCTACTTCAACTATAGAGGATTCATATTTACCATTGATGTAACCCTAATAAATCCTTCCCCTCGATATTTCTGTATCTCAAAGGCTTGAACAGATTGTGGACCCTACTTTCATGTGTGACTCGTCATATCGGCCAAAGGTTGAGAAGCCTTTGCAGAGGCACAATATAGCCATGAAATCCCCTCCTAGTGTCTATAAATTTTTATCAATATCCATGCAATGGATATATAATTAGTTTTCAATGTCAATCGAACAACATATATAAAATATCTTTTTATGTGTAATCTTAACGAGGTAATCCTTCATCTTTTCTTCAATGAAATTCTGGAGTTTTTAACTTACGTTTTTAATAATTATTTTAACTCATTTAAATTAATATAACATTTTAATTATTTATTAGAATTATAAAATTATTTTATTTTTTAATTAAAAATATTAGTATAAAAATATGAATGATTTATTTCACAAAACAATTTCTAAATATATTAATATAAATCTTATTGATATTTATTAGATGAATTAAATTGAAAGCAAATAATAAATATAAAATATTGTAATTAGTATAATAGAGTTTATTAAAGTATTCATCCATATTAATTGATAAATTTATTTAATATATTTTTCTTAAGTAAATTATTATTGTTTTGTTAATGAGTTACAATATTTTTACAACATTATTACAATATGTAGTTGGACACTTGAACTCATATAAAATTATTATAACATTGTTACTATATGTATGGAGACTTGAACTCATACAACATTATTACAATATTGTTACAACATATATTTGGAGACTTGAACCCATATAGACGGGGAAAAAAATGTTTACCTTTTTTTTCTTTAAAAACTAAAGACGTGAAAGTGAATCTTGAAAAGGACAACATTTACCTATGACAAACAATCACTTATGTAACTAATATATTTTTTTGTATCAAAATCTATTTATAAAAATAATCCAACAAATCGAGTTCGATGGAGCATTGGATTGAGCATGAATGAGTGTTCTATTAAGGAACTTTGTTGTTTTTTTAAGGCACTCCATGTGACAATCTCACCGATTCAAATCCCCATTAGGTGTTTAACCCGAAATAAATAAATAAATAAATAAAATTATGTTTTTGTAAATTTCTATAATTATAACCATGAAATGATAAAATAAATAAATAAAACTATAATATTTATTATCTAATGATATAATTAAGTCTACGGAAATATCTCTTATAATTACGCCATAAGGTGTTTCACTTTGAAAAGCACTCCCTTGAAATGCCACTCTATCACCTTTAGCACCCTTTGATCAATTGTTAGATGATTCAAAAAAAATTAGCCATTAGATCTCATCACAACCACAACTTCTTCAATTTTCAAACGCATGAACCCTAACCTCACCACCACAACTTCTTCAACTATCAGGTGCATGAACCCTAGCCACCTGAACAATGAGCCTAAAATGCCATAGACCCAGCCCATTTTCTCAATGCTTCCCCTTTTTCTTGCGTAAAGCTAGCCACATGACAAAAATGTGGAGAAGAGATGCCATTACTACCTGAATGGGCACAACACTATGGTGGTTGCCTTCTTTACCTACTTAGGAATACAAGCAATAATAGAATCTTATTCTTACGTGATGCCATATTTTGAAACATGCCCTTTAAAATTATTAGGAGTTTGATTCCAATGGTGGAATTCCTCCCATAGACTCGTTATGGAAACCCATACAATTTTTCTTTTCAAAGGACTAAAGTAGCTTTTTGTTGATGGCATCCATGCCGAAAGGCAATTTTGCTTACGCTTAAGGGCCTTTCCGATCAAGGTACCATTTCATCATTTTCATTTCAATTTCTTTAGTTGAGCACACCCATTGGTATTTTATCAATTTCATGGAGATATGCCTGCAGTATTAATGATTGTTTTTTGTAGAGAGGGGTTGATCAGTAGATCGAATCCCCAAAGTAAACAATTGCAACTAAGGAGATAGAGTCAGAGGCTAGGTTCTATAATGGGTTTCTCAGCGAGCTCATAAGGATGAATTCTCACAATATTTCCCTATCTTGAAAATTATGCTCAAACTTATCAAAAATGTAATCATGCCACATATATATGATCACCCTCTAAGGAATTTAGGGAAAACTATGCAAGAAAAAGAATAAAGAGAGAGGAAAACCTCATGCTCAAAATCTTAATCCATATGTATGAAAATTAACATATCAGAACAAAACTTACGTGACCATAGTTTGATGCAATAATTATTTTCTTCCCTTTTAGAAGTTATTTTGATAAACACGCCTTAGGGTTGAGGTTTCACCACATAACACAGACCTTCTTCTACTCAGGTGCTAGGCCTGATGGGTTTCTATTTTGCCAAAGCTGCACAGGGCTTACATTGTCCCTTACCCCTTTTTTAAATTCCATTTGGGCAGGATAGACGAGAGCAAGAAATAAAACCCCAATGGATGGCTTAATTTTTACTTTTGGGTTACCTATTTTTTGGTTAAATTGAATGTAAGATGGAATGTGGTGTAGATTATTATTTCAGTAATAGAAAATTGCAAGCATGTTTTAATACATTAAGAAAATAATGTATGACTATATTCATGGTCTCAACAACCGGTTTTTAATTATGATAGAAATGTGAAGGAAAACCTCGGTGCTGGATTACTACGTTGACCAAAAGCATACCATTTGAGGCTTTTCAATTGAATTTGTGTGTAATGCATATTCTAGGTTGGAATTTTGCATTCACTAACTTATTTTTGTAGGGAATAAAAGTCTCTAAAAAAAATGAGAACAAAAAAGAGATATATTATCAATTTTTTTTTAGAGTCAATTAAGTACAAAATTGAGTATACTTTGAGCATATATTTTTTACCATGAAGGATTGATGTGAGAACCTTTTTTGGGATTATTTATGTAATGATTCCATTTTTATTGTTTAGGCAATTGTTATGTCTTTCATTATAAAGAAAAATTGAAGGAAACCTGGAAATAGGAAAAAACCACAACAAGGGTGTATCTTAAGAATTTTCATTTGAAACTGTTGATCAATATGATGTGAGAAGCTTGCAAGGTATTAATTCTTGGTTTAGGTCTTAAATACTGTTGGAGCTATGAGTTCAACCTGAATTATGTAGAAGCTAAAAATTTTCATAATCATACTTGCTAGTTATTTTTTCATGGTCCATTTAAATCGAGGATTAGGTTTCAGCATTGTATTCTAAATATTTTTCAACATTTTCTTCGCTGCATTGAATGCCCATTTTCGATGATGTTTATTGTTGAAATTAATAATTCTTACAACATTTGGGTTTAGAAATTAGAAACAATGAAATCTATTTTAAATTGTAGAAGTAAATCAATTTTATCTCATTGATGAATTCTTAATCCATGAGACAATTGCAATCAAAATTAACTCACTGACATGTTGATGATGTAATTGATATAACTTTGTGATTTTTTATTCTCGATAGCTTTAGCGAGCTATTAGTTTAAATTAGATCGAAAGGATTCTTTGCTCTCTCCTATAACCAAAATATAGGAAAATGCTAGGTCATTTACAACATTTTCAAATATAATCAAAATACAGGAAAAGTTCTAGGCCATTTACAACATTGCACAGTTATATTCTATTGAATGGTTGCTTCTTGTTTTTTTCAGGTATTTGTTATTAATTTTCATCTCTAATTTCTGTAGATTATTTTTGTAAGTTTCCTTCATGATCTGATTATGTGATGACATGGTTGTCATGGGAAATGAAAATGATTAAAGCTCAAGTCGGGGTTAAGAAAAACATGCAAAGATTAAACAGAAATATAATACAGAAGGGTTCTAATCATGTAATGCATGTAATTATCTCTGGTTTGTTAGGCTTCTTCATTGTATATCTATTATCCAAGGTGTTGAGAAGATGAGAAATTGGATTAAAAGTGACAGTAAACTTCTTTTTTTTGGGTTGAAAACAAATGTCTCAAGGTTTCATTTATATATGAAAGATAAAGATCCTTCTTTGAAATTTGGATAAGTAAAATCATTTTCAATGTAGAGTTGGGAAAGGAAGATAAGTTGATTTTGATCCATCATAAACACAGCACATGGGACTAGAGGCTCTTATAGGTTTTTGTCTATCAAAAATTGTGTACTCTATTTTAAATGAGTTCTATGCATCATTGTACTGAGCTATAAGAACTATAATCGGACTTTTTTTGCAGTATCCAAAATTACATACCAGACCAAAACGTGTTGAAAAACCAGCTGAATAAAAAACACAATGTTTAATTTTAAATAAAAATTTAAGTATTCATGTACATCAATGTATGTATCATGTAAGGGTGAAAATAGCTAATGGCATTGATATGTAAGTTCAGATATAGATAGCTTTGAAAATACACAAACATCAAGACTATAAGTTCGGATACACACAAAGTTTTGAAAATACACAAAACATCAAGACTACAAATGGTGTTTAGAATTCAAAAATAATTGTACTACTAATAAGTCAGTGCCTGTCCTCATTTAGAGTTAAAAAATAATTTTATTTCAAACAATTCACTCCATGTTCTCATGATCATCCCCTAGATCAAGATGCTCCCTTTGAATGGGTATCATCAACCTCTGACTTGATGGTTTGGAACCTGTGGTGGTAAAAGTGACTGCAAATCTATCGAGCTAAAGTCATTCAATACCAATGTTGCATGGTTGAATTTCCCTGATCTGCTCCGAGGAGGGATCAATATCCTCTAAGATTATGGGATTTGACTCTGTTGTGGTGTCCAACAATCTATTGCACCTCAATCAAGGGTTATATTGGATAAAGTCTAAAACATTCAATTGTTGTTTTTCCAACTACCTTTTTTTCTCATTTATATGTTTCTAAACACTGTAAATGTGCTCACACCCAATAGCACTCACAAATACTTAAAGAAAATAATCTAAAGAGTGTGGGGAAAATGGGGGGTTATGTAGGGATCTAAATAGAGCTATGTTATTATTGAAAAGGGGTCTAGGTCCTTCTTTTCTGGTGTTTTTTTAGGGGTCATGGACCTGTGTGGTTGTTGTCGTATCGTGTATTGGTTTGTAATTGAACTGGTCCAAAACTAATTTGGAGGGCTAGTCTCGATGAAATTGTTTCAAACTAGTTTGTTTGGAATTGTAACGGTTTCCGATAATGATTTATGGAAAATATTTATTGTTTTAAGGAGAGTTTTAAACAGATTAACAAGTTTGGGAGAGGAGGATTATTCTTGGTAATCGATATGTGAATTCAAAGTTAGTTGTCTGGAACATTAATTATTTTTCGCATAAGTAGGGGTTCCCTATGAAAGAACTTGCATTTAAATTTGAAAATAGGCTCTATGGGACAAGACTAGAAAATTTATTTTAAGAGAAATTCATGGTGATCAAGTTTGTCATTTTCATAAATTTAGTGGAAATGCTCTCATTGAAGTGATTTCTTAATAGTTTTAGAGAGCAAATATTGCTTATCACGATGATTTCCATTGGGATGGGATTGTTGAGTTCATTTTGGATAAATCAAATTTTATAACATAAATATTGTTACCAATTTCCTTGGAATCATACCAGACAAGCTATTTGTTCTAATATTGATATATGTCAGGGCATTGAAATTTCTTATTTCCCTAGGAATCTTACCATAAAGCCTATTCTTGCTAAAATTGATGTGTTAGAGAACTCAAGTTGCTTATCTCCCAAAGAATCTTACCAAAAAACATGTTCTTGTTGAAATTGATATATTCACACTTACCGAGATGGCCAATATCTAAGGGAACATTACTAGACAACTTGATTGCATTGAAATCAATGTATGTCACAACATTGCAGTTGCTTATATGCCTAGGAATCATAACATAAATGTTTTTCTTACTAAAATTTATATGCTCAATTTTACCCAGAAAGACTATATTTGAGAGAACGCTACCATACAACTTTATTGCACCGAGATTAATGTATACCAGAGCACTATAGTTCTTGACCTCCTTAGGAATCATACCATAAAACATGTTTTTGTTGAAATCAATATGTTCAATTTTAACCCATTTGGATAACCTTTCGTGGGACATTACTTGTTAGTTGATTTCCATCAATCACAAGTTGCATAAAGTAGATAATTTCCACATGGACTAAGGAATAAAGCCACTCAAATGATTATTGGAAATGATCATTCTCAGCAGTGTCAAGGATACATTAATAATTACGTGAGGCATTCTCCCACTAAGATTATTGTTGTCCAATCTGATCTAAGTCAGCATGGTTAAGAATAGAAAGCTTATATGAATCAAGACACTTAAATATTTTTCCCCATGTGGACTTGAACCAGAGAGTTGCATATGCCTAGTGACTAAGGAATGGAGCCAAGAAGTAAATTATTTGTTACAACTAATTTTTGTAGCATTTCTCCCTTGTAGATATTCAGAGGAATGGAACTCATGATTCCGTTGGAATCAAGGAAATGTTCCACTATATTTCCACTTATGCCGAATTACCAAGGCACAAGACACATAAAATTGTTCCTTGGCAGTCACAAAAACTCAAATTTTGACAAGTCTCCAATGGAAGATGGAATCATTGAGGAGGTTAAAGGAGGCATCATGCACGTTTAGATTCTTCATGTTTGATATATTAGAGGGGAGGCTTCCATTGAGGGAGTTATTGGAGACATTGATTAAATGAAGTGCTAGCATATTTGTAAATGGAGTGGGGAATGTGCCTAAAATACTCATTGAAGAGAGATGTAGAGCCAGTACTCGACCCATGAGGTCACAATGGACGTCAACCCATGAGTAATGGGTGGTGTTATCAGAGAGCTGAGGTATGTAACAGATGGTTAGGATCAACTACGGCTTCATTTATTGAAATCAATGCATTGGCATCTTCATGGATTGATGAATTGCAGAGAGCATATGATGGGTGTAGAAACATGAGATGAAGAAAAGAGAGAGGCACACAACAAGCTTTTGCAACAACTTCATATTTTACTGCATGAGTGCAATCTAACATGTGGAGATGTAGAGCATGATTTGTTTAAAATGGAAGTAACACATCTGCTATAAACAAAAAATAAAAGGAACAAAGATCTCGATAGAACTCGAAACAACACAATTCAAGAACCATAGATGGTCCACCAACTCAAATGATGGAATTCAACTTTTGATGTTCTTCATCTTCTCCCACATTTAATCATTTCCAATTTAAAAAAATAAAAATGGATGAAATTTATTTTTTCTTCACAAGTCTTTTATTTTAGAATATTTTTTTATATTGGAATTATACTATAAATATATAAATTATGATAAAATCAAAATATTAAATAACAAATCCATTGACGGTGTTGGATTCTACCAAGAACATCCTCTCCTTGATAACTCATAAGTGAATTCACAGTTTCCTCTCTAGAACATTTATCATATTTTAATCGAAATTTTTTTTTTTAGACTAATTTGTTTTTCATTTCATACATGCAATCAAAAATTAGAATATGGATTTCACAGTGGTCGAAATTTTGAGTGGAAGATATATATAGATAGTAGACACTAGGCTATTAATATCATGGTAATGTACAATGATTCTTTTCTAATTTATGCCTTAGGGCATTTCCTTTGCAACATTTGGTGCAATTGCTAGTTTAAACTCTTATATCATCCATGGTATTGCATCGACAATGATGGATTGCCTTGTTAAGACACTCCTAGATATTAAGTCATGTGTTCAATTCCTGGCCCTATTCAAGTGTTATTCTTGGACATGAGTATGATATAACCTCAGTGATACACACCATTAAAAAAAACTAGTATATATAAACTTCAAAAATCTCATTTAGATTCCTAATTCTAATTGTGCATGATAATTGTTTCATGTTTTCGAATAAAATCTTATGTCAAAATAAATCTCAACATTTAAATTTCAATATTATAATTATTTTTGAGATAAATCTCAATGTTTAATATGTTACGAGTAAAAATTTTGGAAAATATTTCATAAAAGTTAAATCCCTACCATTTATTAATAACTCATTTAAAATTCTAAAAATTATATTCTTAAAATAACCTCTTAGTAAAACTTAAAGAATATTCATAATATTTATTAATATACTATTTGATAAAAAAAATTATATTAGTATATTTATTAAATATACTATTTTATAAAAAAATAATTAGGGCCATAAAATTAGATAAAAGTATAATTATTTGTAAAATTTGCTCTCTTTATCATTAGATAACATAAATCTTTGAAATACGTAATCCATCTTTAAGATAAATAAAACTTTTTTTATAGGTTAATTAAGATTTTTTTAAGATCAAACGGTTTAAGAAAGGTAAAGCTACACATTTACCAGAAATAAGTCGAAAGATCTTCGAATGAAAATATTTAGAACATGTAAAATAGTGAAGTACATATTTATAGGAAAGTAAGGAGTGAGTTCTTTTTTCTTTTTTTTT
>APFE031259415.1:62399-84292 GCA_000404065.3 Pinus taeda | reverse complement strand
GGTCGAACCGGAAGGCGAGGTTCTGGTCGAACCACAGAGCATTCTCGATCGGAGAGAAGTGCGGCTACGGAAATGGGTTATTACCCAAATTAAAGTGCTGTGGCAGCACTATGGACCTAAGGAGGCTACGTGGGAAGACGAGGAGCTTATGAGAAAAGCGTACCCAGATTTATTTAAAGGGAATAGACATCGGGACGATGTCCAATCCCACAGGGGGAAGATGTAATGACCTCGTAAAAACTTGTAATTTTGAAAGTTACCATGGTAAGAAATTAGTGTGAACTGCTAATATTACTTTTTGTTAAAAGATATTGTTTATTTATGAAATCGAATATATTCTAGAGAAATGCTGGCAGTCTCCTAAGGGAGGGTTTGAAAAAGAAACAGTTATAAAAACTGAAAAGAAAACTAACCCCTCAGCCACGAAAAGGTCCTGGGAGGGAAAATCCCTGGTCTGTTGGGGACAGAGAGGGAGAGAAAATTGAAAGAAAAGAAAGACAGGGATAAGTCTGGTGAGGACCAGATAACCCTAGCACAACTATGCAAGTGTCTTGTTGAGGGCTGCAGGCCTGCAAGACAGCTCGGGGGGAGAATCCAATGTATCAATGGATCTCATGGTTGGGTGGATAAGAGCAAGCTTGTAGATTGCAGGTGAACTTCTAGAGCTATAACGCTGGTGCCTATTGAAACAGGTATGTGTTTTTCACCTGAACTGGACTGCTGTATTAATGTGCTGGGTATGTGAAATGAAGGTATGGCTGTACCTGAGTTCTGTTGTTAACTAGACGATACAGTTTATCCATAATATCCTAACCAGTGTCTAAATGTGCCTAGGAACTGACTAGTCAACCCGATAGGGAATATCTGGTACATTCTATGCATGGAAAACTGTGTAGAGTTCAATGCATGATACCTGTAATAAAATGATGCTAGGTAACTGTGGAAAGAACATTGCATGATAACTGTATATAAGCGATGCATATAGTTATATAGAAAACTAGTGCTCATTCTGTGTGTAAATTCAAGCATAGCAACGATATAATAACTCAGAAAGATTATATTCATATACCAAGAGTACGTGAGTGTGTGGTGGCCGTACAGGACCCTGTTAACCCGTGAGAGGGTTTTTACACAGATTATTAATACAATGCCATACACCCGTGGAAGGGTTCCTAAATAAACAATATTAAAATGATTAAATAAACCGTGAGAGGGTTTCTATGCAAACAATCATTTAAAGACATATAACCATGAGAGGGTTTCCATATAGTTTAACCGTTCAATCACCCAGAAACTGCGAGAGGGTTTCTGTACCCATTTACAATGTAATGACCATATGAAACACCAGAACAATGCACAAATTAATCGTATCACTGGAACAGACGTAGGAGTATATCGAAACAAGCAACACAAGACAGAATAAGTGAGGCGGGTTCAGGTGGAATCGTCGGGCCTGTACCTCGGGTTGGCCTCGATTTGCATATGTATAAACACGAATAGGTAAACCATCATGGCCTCATTACAGAACATAACAAATAATATCAAATATGGTATTATAAAACTATCATGGAAACGGCCGCTGAACTGCCACATACAGTCACACCCTTGCAAGTTGGCAAAGGGATGTTGGAAACGAAACCCTCAAAAGGGGTATGACTCGGCCCTGTCAAACCGAGGAAATATATATATAACGGTAAACAAGACGAGCATGTATCATTTGAAGTCAAACACCCATGTAAGGCGGAAAACAAGCCGTAGATTAACTAACCAGATAATGAGGACCTGTATATTGCATTCCCCAGGAAAGCAAGGAAAATCATACATCAGCATCGAAGTGAAATAACCCTTACGGGTATTATAACAGTTTAATTGTCAAAGAGCAGAGAGCCGGAAAAAATAGACTCACGGTCTCGCTTAAACACAAAATTAATCACAGTAAACATTCTGGAAATAAGAGGACTCAGAAGAGATGAGCATTCCGTCCTGAGTCGAAATGTTCTGGTTTCGGCAAGGAAACCGTGAAACCATTGATTTAAACATACAATGTGCCAAATAAATCACAATACTAAACTGTAACCAGAGAAGGACGTAGGTATCGGCATGGGGAAGTCGACCTCGTACCCTAGCCATGGTTTAGCCGCAGAGGAAAAGCCCTGAATCAATACATAAGGAATGCCATGAGGAACCCCTCAGGCCGAAAGGAAATACACGAAAGCTTCCATATACAACCGCCTAACATATTAACCTATGCACTGAACTGTTCATGTGTAGATAATACCTAGACAAGCCTCGGCTGTAACATTCTTCTCTATGGTGGAAGGAGGGATGAGAACCTGTAACCTGGACATGAGAAACACATCTAGAGTAACCAGGAACGCCATAAAACATAGGCAAGATAACCTGACAAGTAATGCACTGTGTGATATTCAACAAATGAAAGCTGACAGAGTTCAATGTAACGGCGGGTTATCGTTGTGGTTACCTGAGATAGCTACCGAGACGGGGCAAGTGTTGCAGGGTGGAGTGGCGGAATGGAGCGAGGGTTCGGCCCTTCTCCCAAATGCAAATGAACCTGTATCAAGTGACTCGGCGGTATAAATGGGAACGATAAACCCTAGGCCAATACCAACCCTTGGATCCTTGCAGCAGATCCTCTCCGTTCCTTTGTTCAATGTTTTGGCGTGCAAGTCCGGCGACCTCCCCAAGGCTTCACATGGCCTCTGCACAGCGGTGGCCACCTGGCCAAGGTAGGTGGAAGACATTTAGTACTCCAACCACATCTGGCACCGGAACCCAGTCGGAAAGGTTGAATGGATCGCCATGATTCCGTTGACCTCAAACCATGTTAAGAGTCATCAATGAGCCCTGAACCATAAGTTAGGTGTTGGCATAATACATGTGAATCATTGCAGCACGGTTAATGCTTTAAGCCGATGCATTACGTATATATATATGTGTTTATATTACCAATGTCAAGCTTATGTATATGTTCATATTTAGAATATGGTCGTTGTGTGGTGGGTTGGGTAAGGTTTAGGTAGTAAAGGTTGTCATAAATTTATTTTTTTTATGGTGTATTACCGTGGAGTGTGACAATGTGGTATCAGAGCCAAGTTTCATAACTGTGGCCTCTGGAGCAGTAAGATCCAGCTGCATTATATAGTACATGTATGAGGAAGAATTAAAAGGTGCTAACTGTGTTCTCTTTATTAATTAGGGAAATAAATAACAGAAAACAACAACTCACTAACAGTCAATCATAAAGATGGAGGAAATACCGGGAGCTAACGACATTCCTCGGGAAAATCCAGAACTGTGGATACAGCTTGGTGCAGAGACACACAATACCAATCTGGCAATACTGCAAACTGTTCAAGAACTAAAGGATGAAATGGCGCGTCTACGAGAAGATAACGCGCGATTGACAGTGGAGCAGGAAAGAATATTGAAGAGTCTGTCGGACAGACAGAATCCGCCATTAGCCAATCCCAGTGCAGAACAGCAAAGAGCAACTGAAGAACGGAATTACGCACCTGAACTCTCAGAGGAGAAGGAAGACCACTCTGATAATGTAGTAGAACACCAGACTTCAAAGAGGCAGAAAATGGAATTACAAGGAGAATTCCGGAAAATTAAGCCTCCATAGTTTGATGGAGAGCAGGAAGAAGGGGCAGAGACTTGGTTAATTAACATTAACAAATACTTCCAGCTATATGAGTATGATTAGAATCTGAAGGCACGGCTGGCCATCTTCCAGCTACAGGGCAAAGCAACCCTGTGGTGGGAAGAAATCAAAATTGTAAAAGGAGTAAGTGAGCAGAACATAACCTGGGAAAAGTTTCAAAAGTACTTCAAGGAGAGATATCTAACTGAGTGTTTCTATGACGAGAAGGCTCGGGAGTTCCATGATTTACGACTAGGACAGCAGTCCATGGACGAGTTCATTAACCGCTTCACCTCCCTGCTTCGCTATGTGCCATATATCAAGGAGGAGAAGGCCAAAGTGCAGAGATTTGTGAGCAGCTTACCAGCCTATATAAGAGAACGCATTGAGTATGATAACCCCCAGACCATGGACGAGGCGATTTGGAAGGCAAGAATCTGTTACCAACAAAACAAACAGAAAGGAGACATCTCAAATAAAAGGTGGAATGACCGGAAAAGCAACAGAGTTGCTGGTAACAACAAAGGAAGTCGTGGTAACAGCAGCAAGGGTGCTGGTAAAGGATAGATTGGCAGAAATATTGCAAAGAGTACCTTTCGAACTAAGCCAAGTGAGAGCAGAATCAGTGAGCCACCTGCCAGGTCAGACCTTGAGGGGATGACCAGACCTCCAGTCCAGTGTTGGGGTTGTGGAGGCCTGCACTACGTGAAGAATTGCCCTCAGCGTAAAGGAGTGGATCAAATATCTCAGATCCAGGAAGCATCAACTGTTGGAGAGGTGGCGCGCAGCATGCCAAGAATTAACGCAGCTCTGGAAGACCGTCAAGCGGAATACCAGCCAAGCATGGTGGAGTTTGAAGGTAAAATTTCTAATCTTTCTATAGCTGTTCTTATTGACCCTGGAGCTACTTTAAGCTATGTTAACCCAAAAGTAGTAGAACAGTGTAAGCTATCTTCTGAAAAGTTCAGGAACCCATGCTGGTACAACTAGCTACAGGAGCTAAAAGAAGGGTCCTAGCCAAAATAAATAATTGTTCTTTCAGCGTAGCTGGACAGCCAATTATAGCAGACCTGAATGTGCTTCCATTGGGGTCCTATGACATTCTGATTGGTATGGATTGGCTGGAAAAGCATTGGTCGTTGGTAAACTGCAAGACCAAAACCATTTATTACAAGGATGACTCGAGACAGCAGCAAGAATTACAGGGAATTAAACACCCTGTACAGATTCGGCCCATCACTGCCTCACAGCTAGCTAAATGTCTCAGGAAGAAGTGTCAGATTTACGCTATTCAAGTTGGTTATGCAGACCAGAAAGGCAAAGTATCTGCATTAGACAGCATTCCGGTAGTGCAGGAATTTGTGGATGTTTTCCCTGAAGAGGTACCGGGATTGCCTCCAAAAAGAGACATTGATTTTACCATAGAGTTAATACCAGGGGCAGCCCCGGTGTCACGGGCATCGTACCGGATGAGTGTACCCGAGTTGACGGAATTGAAAATGCAACTACAAGAGTTGCTGGATAAGAATTATATCCGCCCCAGCGTGTCACTGTGGGGAGCTCCGGTACTATTTGTTAAAAAGAAAGATGGGACTCTCCGTATGTGTATAGACTATCGTCAGCTGAATAAGCTTATGATTAAGAACAAGTACCCCCAGCCTCGGATTGACGAACTCTTCGATCAAGTGAAGGGAGCAAAGGTATTCTCTAAGATTGATTTACGATCTGGTTATCATCAGATTCGAATTAAAGAAGAAGACATTGCCAAAACCGCTTTCAGAACACGTTACGGGCATTACGAGTTTGTGGTGCTGCCCTTTGGCTTGACCAACGCACCCACCACCTTTATGTGTTTAATGAACAGCGTGTTTCATAGGTTTTTGGACAAATTCGTGCTGATATTTATAGATGACATTCTAATATATTCTCGTTCCCATGAGGAACACAAAGAACATCTCCGAATGGTGCTGCAAACTCTTCGGGAACATCAGCTGTATGCCAAATTCAGTAAGTGTGACTTTTTCAAGGAGGAAATCCAATATTTGGGCCATGTGATTACTAAAGAAGGAATAGCAGTAGATCCGGAGAAGATAAGGACTATTATGGAATGGCCCATACCCAAAGATGTAGCTGATATCAGATCCTTTATGGGATCAGCTGGCTATTACCGAAGATTTGTAGAAAGTTTCTCAAGGATAGCCTACCCTATTACTTCCTTGCAGAAAAAGGGGAAAGTGTTTAAGTGGACAGCGGAATGTCAGCAGTGCTTTGATCGGTTGAAGCATTTACTCACTACTGCACCCATCTTGAGTATAGCAGATCCTAATAAGGATTACCTGGTATGCACTTATGCAAGTAAAGAGGGGGTGGGAGGAGTATTAATGCAAGAAGGTAAAGTAATTGCGTATGAATCAAGGAAACTAAAGGAGCAGGAGCAGAAATACTCTGCCTACGATCTAGAGCTAGCAGCAGTGATCCATGCTCTGAAAATGTGGCGACATTACCTCTTGGGGAGGAAATTTCTGTTGTTAACAGATCACCACAGTTTGACCAATTACTTCAGTCAACCTACCTTGAATGCTAGACAAGGACGTTGGGCAGATTTCCTAAGTGGTTTCGATTTCGAGATTAAGCACTTAAAAGGAAAAGAGAATCGGGTGGCTGATGCATTGAGCCGAAAGGTGCAATGTTTGTGTGAACTATCAGTTAGCAAGTTGCAGAACTCTCTGTTTGAGCAGATTAAGTCAGCAGCAAACCAGGATGCTGAATATCAACAGTTAAAACAGTAGGTACAGCAATCAGTTAAGGAAAGGTTGCAACAAGGTTATACATTGGACAATGCTGGCATGCTGTACTTTAATAAAAAACTATATGTACCTGATTTTGTTGACCTTAAGAACCTGATTTT
The DNA here is from genome assembly GCA_000404065.3 of Pinus taeda. Classification (NCBI taxonomy): domain Eukaryota; kingdom Viridiplantae; phylum Streptophyta; class Pinopsida; order Pinales; family Pinaceae; genus Pinus; species Pinus taeda. The sequence continues at coordinate 77,720 of APFE031259415.1, read as the reverse complement.
GGACGAGTTCCATACCAGCCACTACACTGGCCATCCAGGGTACCAAAAAATGGTCACTGCATTAAGGAAGGAATACTTCTGGCCTAAAATGAAGAAGCAAGTAGCTGAGTACTTGGCAAAGTGCTTAGAGTGCCAGCAGATTAAGGCAGAACATCAGCATCCGGCCGAGCTGTTACAACCCTTGCCTATTCCGGAATGGAAATGGGAAACCATTTCCATGGATTTTATAACTGGGTTGCCTCGAACAAGGAAAAACCATGATTCTATCATGGTAGTGGTAGATAAGTTGAGTAAAGCGGCACACTTCATACCTGTGCAGTCCACTTATAGAGCTGTGCAAATTGCTCACCTTTTTATGCAGAATGTGTTCAGACTGCACGGATTGCCGAAGGTAATCATTTCAAACCGAGATGTAAAGTTCACATCCACCTTTTGGAGGACGTTGTTCGCTGAGTTGGGAACCCAGCTGAATTTTAGCACAACCTACCACCCACAGACCGATGGTCAAACCGAGCAAGTAAATCAAGTGTTGGAAGATATGTTGAGAGTGTATGTGATGATGAAACCAAATCAATGGGAAGAGTATTTGCATCTGGTTGAATTCGCATATAACAATGGATATCATACCTCGACACAGTTGAGTCCCTTTAAGGTTCTGTATGGGCGGAAATGCCACACACCCTCAAGTTGGGGTGGGCCTGAGGATAAGTTGAGTTTGGGTCCGGAAATGCTTACAGAGATGGAAGACATGGTGAAAAAGGTGCGTGCCAATTTGAAGGCTACCCAGGACCGGCAGAAAAGTTTTGCAGACAGGAGAAGAAGGTTTAAGGAATATCAGGTTGGTGACCATGTGTTTGTGAGGATCCAAGCCAGAAAGAGCACCTTGCAATGGAGCGGATGCGCCAAGCTAGCTCCTCGCTACTTTGGTCCTTTTCAGATCTTGGCTAGAGTGGGGCCAGTGGCTTACCAACTCGCCTTGCCAAGCCATATTAGAATTCACAATGTGTTTCACGTCTCTGTTCTAAAGAAATATGTATACAATCCCAAACATGTGATCCAATGGCAAGATGTTCGGGTAAGAATTAACCTCGTTGTTTGAACATGTGAATATACTCAGTGGAAACTGATTAAGGATTTTGATTGGCTGCAGGTCGAACCGGAAGGCGAGGTTCTGGTCGAACCACAGAGCATTCTCGACCGGAGAGAAGTGCAGCTGCAGAAACGGGTTATTACCCAAATTAAAGTGCTGTGGTAGCACTATGGACCTGAGGAGGCTACGTGGGAAGACGAGGAGCTTATGAGAAAAGTGTACCCAGATTTATTTAAAGGGAATAGACATCGGGACGATGTCCAATCCCAGGGGGGGAGATGTAATGACCTCGTAAAAACTTGTAATTTTGAAAGTTACCATGGTAAGAAATTAGTGTGAACTGCTAATATTACTTTTTGTTAAAAGATATTTTTTATTTATGAAATGGAATATATTCTAGAGAAATGCGGTAGTCTCCTAAGGGAGGATTTGAAAAAGAAACAGTTATAAAAACTGAAAAGAAAACTAACCCCTCAGCCAGGAAAAGGTCCTAGGAGGGAAAATCCCTGGTCTGTTGGGGACAGAGAGGGAGAGAAAATTGAAAGAAAAGAAAGACAGGGTTAAGTCTGGTGAGGACCAGATAACCCTAGCACAACTGTGCAAGTGTCTTATTGAGGGTTGCAGGCCTGCAAGACAGCTCGGGGGGAGAATCCAATGTACCAATGGATCTCATGGTTGGGTGGATAAGAGCAAGCTTGTAGATTGCAGGTGAACTTCTGGAGCTATAACGCTGGTGCCTATTGAAACAGGTATGTGTTTTTCACCTGAACTGGACTGCTGTATTAATGTGCTGGATATGTGAAATGAAGGTATGGCTGTACCTGAGTTCTGTTGTTAACTAGACGATACAGCTTATCCATAATAACCTAACCAGTGTCTAAATGTGCCTAGGAACTGACTAGTCAACCCGATAGGGAATATCTGGTACATTCTATGCATGGAAAACTGTGTAGAGTTCAATGCATGATACCTGTAATAAAATGATGCTAGATAACTGTGGAAAGAACATTGCATGATAACTGTATATAAGCGATGCATATAGTTATATAGAAAACTAGTGCTCATTCCGAGTGTAAAGTCAAGCATAGCAACGATATAATAACTCAGAAAGATTATATTCATATACCAAGAGTACGTGAGTGTGTGGTGGCCGTACAGGACCCTGTTAACCGTGAGAGGGTTTTTACACAGATTATTAATACAATGCCATACACCCGTGGAAGGGTTTCTAAATAAACAATGTTAAAATGATTAAATAAACCGTGAGAGGGTTTCTATGCAAACAATCATTTAAAGACATATAACCGTGAGAGGGTTTCCATATAGTTTAACCGTTCAATCACCCAGAAACTGCGAGAGGGTTTCTGTACCCATTTACAATGTAATGACCATATGAAACACCAGAACAATGCACAAATTAATCGTATCGCTGGAACAGACGTAGGAGTATATCGAAACAAGCAACACAAGACAGAATAAGTGAGGTGGGTTCAGGTGGAACTGTCGGGCCTGTACCCCGGGTTGGCCTCGATTTGCATATGTATAAACACGAATAGGTAAACCATCACGGCCTCATTACAGAACATAACAAATAATATCAAATATGGTATTATAAAACTGTCATGGAAACGGCTGCTGAACTGCCACATACAGTCACACCCTTGCAAGTTAGCAAAGGGATGTTGGAAACGAAACCCTCGAAAGGGGTATGACTCGGCCCTGTCAAACCAAGGAAATATATATATAACTATAAACAAGACGAGCATGTATCATTTGAAATCAAACACCCATGTAAGGCGGAAAACAAGCCGTAGATTAACTAACCAGATAATGAGGACCTGTATATTGCATTCCCCAGGAAAACAAGGAAAATCATACATCAGCATCGAAGTGAAATAACCCTTACAGGTATTATAACAGTTTAATTGTCAAAGAGCAGAGAGCCGGAAAAAATAGACTCACGGTCTCGCTTAAACACAAAATTAATCACAGTAAACATTCTGGAAATAAGAGGACTCGGAAGAGATGAGCATTCCGTCCTGAGTCGAACTGTTCCGGTTTCGGCAAGGAAACCGTGAAACCATTGATTTAAACATACAATGTGCCAAATAAATCATAATACTAAACTGTAACCAGAGAAGGACGTAGGTATCGGCATGGGGAAGCCGACCTCGTACCCTAGCCAGGGTTTAGCAGCAGAGGAAAAGCCCTGAATCAATACATAAGGAATGCCATGAGGAACCCCTCAGGCCGAAAGGAAATACACGAAAGCTTCCAAATAAAACCGCCTAACATATTAACCTATGCACTGAACTGTTCATGTGTAGATAATACCTGGACAAGCCTCGGCTGTAACATTCTTCTCTGTGGTGGAAGGAGGGATGAGAACCTGTAACCTGCACATGAGAAACACATCTAGAGTAACCAGGAATGCCATAAAACATAGGCAAGATAACCTGACAAGTAATGCACTGTGTGATATTCAACAAATGAAGTTTACAGAGTTCAATGTAACGGCGGGTTATCGTTGTGGTTACCTGAGATAGCTGCCGAGACGGGGTAAGTGTTGCAGGGTGGAGTGGTGGAATGGAGCGAGGGTTCGGCCCTTCTCCCAAATGCAAATGAACCCGTATCAAGTGACTCGGCGGTATAAATGGGACCGATAAACCCTAGGCCAATACCAACCCTTGGATCCTTGCAGCAGATCCTCACCGTTCCTTTGTTCAATGTTTTGGCGCGCAAGTCCGGCGACCTCCCCAAGGCTTCACATGGCCTCTGCACGGCGGTGGCCACCTGGCCAAGGTAGGTGGAAGACATTTAGTACTCCGACCACATCTGGCACCGGAACCCAGTCGGAAAGGTTGAATGGATCGCCATGATTCCGTTGACCTCAAACCATGTTAAGAGTCATCAATGAGCCCTAAACCGTAAGTTAGGTGTTGGCATAATACATGTGAATCATTGCAGCACGGTTAATGCTTTAATCCGATGCATTACGTATATATGTGTGTGTTTATACCAATGTCAAGCTTATGTATATGTTCATATTTAGAATATGGTCGTTGTGTGGTGGGTTGGGTAAGGTTTAGGTAGTAAAGGTTGTCATAAATTTATTTTTTTTATGGTGTATTACCGTGGAGCGTGACAATGTGGTATCAGAGCCAAGTTTCAGAACTGTGGCCTCTGGAGCAGTAAGATCCAGTTGCATTATATAGTACATGTATGAGGAAGAATTAAAAGGTGCTAACTGTGTTCTGTTTATTAATTAGGGAAATAAATAACAGAAAACAACAACTCACTAATAGTCAATCATAAAGATGGAGGAAATACCGGGAGCTGACGACATTCCTCGGGAAGATCCAGAACTGTGGATACAGCTTGGTGCAGAGACACGCAGTACCAATCTGGCAATACTGCAAACTGTTCAAGAACTGAAGGATGAAATGGCGTGTCTACGAGAAGATAACGCGCGATTGACAGTGGAGCAGGAAAGAATATTGAAGAGTCTGTCGGATAGATAGAATCCACCATTAGCCAATCCCAGTGCAGAACAGCAAAGAGCAACTGAAGAACGGAATTAGGCACCTGAACTCTCAGAGGAGAAGGAAGACCACTCCGACAATGTAGTAGAACAACAAACTTCAAAGAGGCAGAAAATGGAATTACAAGGAGAATTCCGGAAAATTAAGCCTCCACAGTTTGATGGAGAGCAGGAAGAAGCGGCAGAGGCTTGGTTAATTAACATTAACAAATACTTCTAGCTATATGAGTATGATCAGAATCTGAAGGCGCGGCTGGCCATCTTCCAACTACAGGGCAAAGCAACCCTGTGGTGGGAAGAAATCAAAATTGTAAAAGGAGTAAGTGAGCAGAACATAACCTGGGAAAAGTTTCAAAAGTACTTCAAGGAGAGATATCTAACTGAGCGTTTCTATGACGAGAAGGATCGGGAGTTCCATGATTTACGACTAGGACAGCAGTCCATAGACGAGTTCATTAACCACTTCACCTCCCTGCTTCGCTATGTGCCATATATCAAGGAGGAGAAGGCCAAAGTGCAGAGATTTGTGAGCAGCTTACCAGCCTATATAAGAGAACGCATTGAGTTTGATAACCCCCGGACCATGGACGAGGCGATTTGGAAGGCAAGAATCTGTTACCAGCAAAACAAACAGAAAGGAGACATCTCAAATAAAAGGTGGAATGACCAGAAAAGCAGCAGAGTTGCTGGTAACAACAAAGGAAGTCGTGGTAATAGAAGCAAGGGTGCTGGTAAAGGACAGATTGGCAGAAATATTGCAAAGAGTACCTTTCAAACTAAGCCAAGTGAGAGCAGAATCAGTGAGCCACCTGCCAGGTCAGACCTTGAGGGGATGACCAGACCTCCAGTCCAGTGTTGGGGTTTTGGAGGCCCGCACTACGTGAAGAATTGCCCTCAGCGTAAAGGTGTGGATCAAATATCTCAGATCCAGGAAGCATCAACTGTTGGAGAGGTAGTGCGCAGCTTGCTAAGAATTAACGTAGCTCTGGAAGACCGTCAAGCGGAATACCAGACAAGCATGGTGGAGTTTGAAGGTAAAATTTCTAATCTTTCTATAGCTATTCTTATTGACCCTGGAGCTACTTTAAGCTATGTTAACCCAAAAGTAGTAGAACAGTGTAAGTTATCTTCTGAAAAGTTCAGGAACCCATGGCTGGTACAGCTAGCTACAGGAGCTAAAAGAAGGGTCCTAGCGAAAATAAATAATTGTTCTTTCAGCGTAGCTAGACAACCAATTACAGCAGACCTGAATGTGCTTCCATTGGGGTCCTATGACATTCTGATTGGTATGGATTGGCTGGAAAAGCATTGGTCGTTGGTAAACTGCAAGACAAAAACCATTTATTACAAGGATGACTCGGGACAGCAGCAAGAATTACATGGAATTAAACACCCTGTACAGATCCGGCCCATCAATGCCTCCCAGCTAGCTAAATGTCTCAGGAAGAAGTGTCAGATTTACGCTATTAAAGTTGGTTATGCAGACCAGAAAGGAAAACTATCTGCATTAGACAGCATTCTGGTAGTGCAGGAATTTGTGGATGTTTTCCCTGAAGAGGTACCGGGATTGCTTCCAAAAAGAGACATTGATTTTACCATAGAGTTAATACCAGGGGCAGCCTCGGTGTCACGGGCACCGTACCGGATGAGTGTACCCGAGTTGACGGAATTGAAAATGCAACTACAAGAGTTGCTGGATAAGAATTATATCCGCCCCAGCATGTCACCGTGGGGAGCTCCGGTACTATTTGTTTAAAAGAAAGATGGGACTCTCCGTATGTGTATAAACTATCGTCAGCTGAATAAGCTTACGATCAAGAACATGTACCCCCTGCCTCAGACTGACGAACTCTTCAATCAAGTGAAGGGAGCAAAGTTATTCTCTAAGATTGATTTACGATCTGGTTATCATCAGATTCGAATTAAAGAAGAAGACATTGCCAAAACCGCTTTCAGAACACGTTACGGGCATTACGAGTTTGTGGTGCTGCCCTTTAGCTTGACCAATGCACCTGCCACCTTTATGTGTTTAATGAACAACGTGTTTCACAGGTTTTTGGACAAATTCATGCTGATATTTATAGATTACATTCTGATATATTCTCGTTACCATGAGGAAGACAAAGAACATCTCCGAATGGTGTTGCAAACTCTTCGGGAACATCAGTTGTATGCCAAATTCAGTAAGTGTGACTTTTTCAAGGAGGAAATCAAATATTTGGGCCATGTGATTACTAAAGAAGGAATAGCAGTAGATCCGGAGAAGATAAGGACTATTATGGAATGGCCCATACCCAAAGATGTAGCTGATATCAGATCCTTTAAGGGATTAGCTGGCTATTACCGAAGATTTGTAGAAAGTTTCTCAAGGATAGCCTACCCTATTACTTCCTTGCAGAAAAAGGGGAAAGTGTTTAAGTGGACAGCGGAATGTCAGTAGAGCTTTGATCGATTGAAGCATTTACTCACTACTGCACCCATCTTGAGTATAGCAGATCCTAATAAGGATTATGTGGTATGCACTGATGCAAGTAAAGAGGGGGTGGGAGGAGTATTAATGCAAGAAGGTAAAGTAATTGCGTATGAATCAAGGAAACTAAAGGAGCATGAGCAGAAATACTCTGCCTACGATCTAGAGCTAGCAGCAGTGATCCATGCTCTGAAAATGTGGCGACATTACCTCTTGGGGAGGAAATTTCTGTTGTTAACAGATCACCACAGTTTGACCAATTACTTCAGTCAACCTACCTTGAATGCTAGACAAGGACGTTGGGCAGATTTCCTAAGTGGTTTCGATTTCGAGATTAAGCATTTAAAAGGAAAAGCGAATCGGGTGACTGATGCATTGAGCCGAAAGGTGCAATGTTTGTGTGAACTATCAGTTAGCAAGTGGCGGAACTCTCTGTTTGAGAAGATTAAGTCAGCAGCAAACCAGGATGCTGAATATCAACAGTTAAAACAACAGGTACAACAGTCAGTTAAGGAAAGGTTGCAGCAACGTTATACATTGGACAATGCTGGCATGCTGTACTTTAATAAAAAATTATATGTACCTAATTCTGTTGACCTTAAGAACCTGATTTTGGACGAGTTCCATACCAGCCACTACACTGGCCATCCAGGGTACCAAAAAATGGTCACTGCATTAAGGAAGGAATACTTCTAGCCTAGAATGAAGAAGCAAGTAGCTGAGTACTTAGAAAAGTGCTTAGAGTGCGAGAAGATTAAGGCAGAACATCAGCATCCGGCCGGGCTGTTACAACCCTTGCCTATTCCGGAATGGAAATGGGAAACCATTTCCATGGATTTTATAACTGGGTTTCCTCGAACAAGGAAAAACCATGATTCTATCATGGTAGTGGTAGATAAGTTGAGTAAAGCGGCACACTTCATACCCGTGCAGTCCACTTATAAAGCTGTGCAAATTGCTCACCTTTTTATGCAGAATGTGTTTAGACTGCACGGATTGCCGAAGGTAATCATTTCAGACCGAGATGTAAAGTTCACATCCACCTTTTGGAGGACGTTGTTTGCTGAGTTGGGAACCCAGCTGAATTTTAGCACAACCTACCACCCACAGACCGATGGTCTAACCGAGCGAGTAAATCAAGCGTTGGAAGATATGTTGAGAGCGTATGTGATGATGAAACCGAATCAATGGGAAGAGTATTTGCATCTGGTTGAATTCGCATATAACAATGGATATCATACCTCGACACAGCTAAGCCCCTTTGAGGTTCTGTATGGGCGGAAATTCCGCACACCCTCAAGTTGGGGTGGGCCTGAGGATAAGTTGAGTTTGGGTCCCGAAATGCTTACAGAGATGGAAGACATGGTGAAAAAGGTGCATGCCAATTTGAAGGCTGCCCAGGACTGGCAGAAAAGTTTTGCAGACAGGAGAAGAAGGTTTAAGGAATATCAGGTTGGTGACCATGTGTTTGTGAGGATCCAAGCTAGAAAGAGCACCTTGCAATGGAGGGGATGCGCCATGCTGGCTCCTCGCTACTTTGGTCCTTTTCAGATCTTAGCTAGAGTGGGGCCGGTGGCTTACCAACTCGCCTTGCCAAGCCATATTAGAATTCACAACGTGTTTCACGTCTCTGTTCTAAAGAAATATGTATACGATCCCAAAAATGTGATCCAATGGCAAGATGTTCGGGTCGAACTGGAAGGTGAGGTTCTGTTCGAACCACAGAGCATTCTCGACCGGAGAGAAGTGCGGCTGCGGAAACGGGTTATTACCCAAATTAAAGTGTTGTGGCAACACTATGGACCTGAGGAGGCTATGTGGGAAGACGAGGAGCTTATGAGAAAAGTGTACCCAGATTTATTTAAAGGGAATAGACATCGGGACGATGTCCAATCCCAGGGGGGAAGATGTAATGACCTCGTAAAAACTTGTAATTTTGAAAGCTACCATGGTAAGAAATTAGTGTGAACTGCTAATATTACTTTTTGTTAAAATATATTGTTTATTTATGAAATGGAATATATTCTAGAGAAATGCTGGCAGTCTCCTAAGGGAGGATTTGAAAAAGAAACAGTTATAGAAACTGAAAAGAAAACTAACCCCTCAGCCAGGAAAAGGTCCTGGGAGGGAAAATCCCTGGTCTGTTGGGGACAGAGAGGGAGAGAAAATTGAAAGGAAACAAAAAGAAAAGAAAGACAGGGTTAAGTCTAGTGAGGACCAGATAACCCTAGCACAATTGTGCAAGTGTCTTGTTGAGGGCTGCAGGTCTGCAAGACAGCTCGGGGGGAGAATCCAATGTATCAATGGATCTCATGGTTGGGTGGATAAGAGCAAGCTTATAGATTGCAGGTGAACTTCTGGAGCTATAATGCTGGTGCCTATTGAAACAGGTATGTGTTTTTCACCTAAACTGGACTGCTGTATTAATGTGCTGCATATGTGAAATGAAGGTATGGCTGTACCTGAGTTCTGTTGTTAACTAGACGATACAGCTTATCCATAATATCCTAACCAGTGTCTAAATGTGCCTAGGAACTGACTAGTCAACCCAATAGGGAATATCTGGTACATTCTATGCATGGAAAACTGTGTAGAGTTCAATGCATGATACCTGTAATAAAATGATGCTAGATAACTGTGGAAAGAACATTGCATGATAACTGTATATAAGCGATGCATATAGTTATATAGAAAACTAGTGCTCATTCTGCGTGTAAAGTCAAGCATAGAAACGATATAATAACTCAGAAAGATTATATTCATATACCAAGAGTACGTGAGTGTGTGGTGGCTGTACAGGACCTGTTAAATCGTGAGAGGGTTTCTATGCAAACAATCATTTAAAGACATATAACCGTGAGAGGGTTTCCATATAGTTTAACCGTTCAATCACCCAGAAACTGCGAGAGGGTTTCTGTACCCATTTACAATGTAATGACCATATGAAACACCAGAACAATGCACAAAATTAATCACAGTAAACATTCTGGAAATAAGAGGACTCATAAGAGATGAGCATTCCGTCTTGGGTCGAACTGTTCCGGTTTCGGCAAGGAAACCGTGAAACCATTGATTTAAACATACAATGTGCCAAATAAATCACAATACTAAACTGTAACCAGAGAAGGACGTAGGTATCGGCATGGGGAAGCCGGCGCCGTACCCTAGCCAGGGTTTAGCAGCAGAGGAAAAGCCCTGAATCAATACATAAGGAATGCCATGAGGAACCCCTCAGGCTGAAAGGAAATACACGAAAGCTTCCAGATACAACCGCCTAACATTTTAACCTATGCATTGAACTGTTCATGTGTAGATAATACCTGGACAAGCCTCGGATGTAACATTCTTCTCTGTGGTGGAAGGAGGGATGAGAACCTGTAACCTGCACATGAGAAACACATCTAGAGTAACCAGGAACGCCATAAAACATAGGCAAGATAACCTGACAAGTAATGCACTGTGTGATATTCAACAAATGATAGCTGACAGAGTTCAATGTAACGGCGGGTTATCGTTGTGGTTACCTGAGATAGCTGCCGAGATGGGCCAAGTGTTGCAGGGTGGAGTGGCGGAATGGAGCGAGGGTTCGGCCCTTCTCCCAAATGAAAATGAACCTGTATCAAGTGACTCGGCGGTATAAATGGGACCGATAAACCCTAGGCCAATACCAACCCTTGGATCCTTGCAGCAGATCCTCACCGTTCCTTGGTTCATTGTTTTGGCGCGCAAGTCCGGTGACCTCCCCAAGGCTTCGCATGGCCTCTGCATGGCGGTGGCCACCTGGCCAAGGTCGGTGGAAGACATTTAGTACTCCGACCACATCTGGCACCGGAACCCAGTCGGAAAGGTTGAATGGATCGCCATGATTCCATTGACCTCAAACCATGTTAAGAGTCATCAATAAGCCCTGAACCGTAAGTTAGGTGTTGGCATAATACATGTGAATCATTGCAGCACGGTTAATGCTTTAATCTGATGCATTATATATATATATATATAGATATGTTTATATTACCAATGTCAAGCTTATGGATATGTTCATATTTAGAATATGGTCGTTGTGTGGTGGGTTGGGTAAGGTTTAGGTAGTAAAGGTTGTCATAATTTTTTTTTTTTTATGGTGTATTACCATGGAGTGTGACATTTGAGTAATCACAAAAATTCAGTGCAAAGGATTGGGCCGATATAGTAATTGAGGACGAATTGAGGACGAATTTTGATGTCAGACTTTTTAATGTGTGAACAAAAGTACAATGGAACACGAAAAATATCCAAAACTATTCCCATAGTTGAAGAAAAAATAATTATAAACTAGTGCTCGTGCAAAAAAAAATATCCATAAGCAAAATTATCCATAAACGATATCCATAGTTGCAGATTATTTTTTAAACAACACTTTAAAACAATGATTGTGCCAATAAAATTATCCATAAACTCTATCCATAGTTGTAAAACAAAATTATAAGCCATATTTTAAAACAAGCTCGAAAAAGAGGCAATTATAAGCCATATTTTTAAAACAGGCTCGAAAAAGAGGCATGGCTTCAGATGTGCAAACAAAATTATCCATAAACAAAATTATCCATAAAGAATATCCATAGTTGTATGGAAAAATTATAAACCAAACTTTAAACAAAGATCAAGAAGAAAAGGCATGGGTCAAGAATGTTAAGATAATTCAAATTGACAAAAATGGCTACTTACCTCCACCGTGATTGGAAGTATTGTTATGAAGTAGTAGGTGCGTTGCGCCTCGATCGAACACGACCTTCATATACTCAGTCTGACGCTCTCCCAACAAAGATACAGATCGAATACACGACCTTCAAAAATATTCTGTCTAACGCTCTTCCATCAAAGATACGGATCGAATGAACGACCATCATATCATATATTCAGTCTCACGCTCTTCCAACAAAGATACGAAGGCAACAATATTGGCGTTACCATTGAAAACTCTAATTCAAAACCGCTATGAAGGAAACGGTTCTAATTCAAGAAGACAGTCCATAAAAGAAAAAGGGTAACTAAATTTAGAAAGCGAAGCAGAATATAGCAAAAAGTGATCTAAAGGAGAATATTAATTACGCTGGTAAAAGAAAAAAAAGCCAATCATTAAATTAAAAAAATACAAACCAAAATAATTAGACAAAATAAAAGATTAAAAAGTTAAATTTAAAAGAATTGTTAATTGCTTCTGACGTAAAAGATTGGAGTTCTCAGAGTTATGAAGACCAAACCGTTGATGGTAAAGTAAAAAATTAAAAGTTAAATATTAAAATAGGCAGTTTCAAACTTAGAAACATTGACTATTTAATTTCTTTTGTAGTAAAAAAAGAAAATTGACTAGATTTGAATTAACACAATTACCAAAAAGCGTTGAAAGTAATTATACATAACTTTTTTATTAAAATTCATATGACTTAATAACATTTTTCACAAATACAATAACATTTTTAACCTTCACTAAAGTTATATGGATTAATAACCCTCTTCATTGTTAATTAAAAAATAACTAATTTACATTTTTTTAAATACTTTTACGTTGAACATTTTGAATCATAAATATATAAATAAAATATTTAAAAATAACTAATTACATTTTAATACTTTTAAGCTAGAACATTTTAATCATAATATATAAATAAATATTTTTGAATTTTGAGATAACTATTTTTTCCAAAATTTCCAAGCATTGCAAAACATAAGGAGTATCACAAACCTAACTACTAATCACTAAGTGTTTTTTAAGTACAACCAATTAGTTATTGGACTAAAAACAATGAGGGAATCATAAGGAAACACACATTTGGTTACCCATAATATATATATATATATGTGTGTGTGGTGTGTGTGTGTGTAATTCAATGGTGTAATTCATGAAAATATTATTATATATTCTATTATATTAAATATAAATTCACCAAATTGTTCCCCTTATGAATATAACATTAATCCTCAACCAATATAATAATTGATGCCAATGTGTCCCTTAAGCAAAAACCATCATGAATGTCAAAGCACTAATATTACCCATAAGTGCTACTTTACTGTTATCACTCATACTCTTAGATAATTACAAACTCTTCCATAATGCAACCTCTAAACTTTATTACTATTAAAAAACAATGACACTTGATATTTCTTAAGGGACTAACTCTAAAATTAAATAAAACATAGTGCACTATGATCTTTAAAACACAATGAATTCTATAAACTATGACCCCTAGTACAGATCACCATCATGACATTATAATTCTTGAAATTTTACAACACACATCAATTTAATATCTAAAGGATTAACTATAACATTAAAACTATATCTTTTATATACTTAAAGTGGCATAACATAGTGATAAAGTTGAATGAAGTGTAACTCCAAATTCGATCCCATAAGAAAGGAATATAATAAAAATTGTGTATTTTGGAGATGATATTTTAATTGTCGATATTGACCCAAAAATCACTTTTAGTGACCCAACATATGGTAATGATTTTGATTATTGATATTGACCCAAAAAACATTTTTTGTGACTCAACACATGGTAATGGTCTTGAGGAGATGATACAATGATTTTGTATATTTTGTAGATCAGTTTAGGTCTTAATGTTGGTGTCTAAAGTTCATTTAAACTATTATTCTTTCCATCAATTAATATTAATCAAGTATAGATATGTTTTTTTTCTATATTTAGTTATATGTATTTCAAAATTATAAAATTTCTAAATTTCTAAATTGTGTATTTCTATATGGTTTTTTTCCTATTTGCACTATTCAATGCAATATGAATAATAAATATTCTTTAGTATGTTCCTATTTATTCATGTTTATATTATTGTGTTAAATACATAGAAACTTTTAGGGGCAAATGTTCGCCCTTTGGGGAAATTAAGGGGTTTTAAATTTTTAGTGGGCGAATATTTTGTATCATAGTACATTTTTACAGATCACCTCAAACAGGCCACCTTATTTTAAGGGAGAGGGTAAAAAAGGTAAATTTAGCCCTTGAAATTAGGAGTTACAACCTTCCATTCGCCCATTTTGAAGAATAGGTTTGATTTAAGTGAATCCTATGGCCCAAATACCATATTTATAAAATAGTTATCGTAGATTAATAAAAATCAAAATAATTGAGAAGTATGGTAAATAAATAAAACATTTTTTATATTAACTCCACAAGTCACCTTATATACATACAAGGGTGTAAGCAAATCAAAATATAAGTAAAGTGCTGGTATGGTAAATAAATAAAACATTTTTTTATACTTACTCAAAAAGTATGGTAAATAAATAAAAATATAAATAAACTAGATGTATGGTAAATAAATAAAACCTCTTTTTATATTTAGTCCATAACCCTCGTTTTATTTATGAAGCTCAAGAAAGAGGTTTTATTTAAGTGAATCCTATGGGCCAAATACGATATTTGGAAAAGAGGTATGGTAAAATAATACAAATATAAATAAATGAGAGGTATGGTAAACAAATAAAACATTTTTTTATATTTACTCCATAAGTCACCTTATATTTACGAACACTCAAAAAAATGTGTTGGGTTATGTTTAGGTGAAACCTATGGGCAAAATACTATGGGACAAATACCATTGTTATTAATACCATGCAAAAAACATTATTAACCCTAATTAGTAAAAATAAAAATGGCACATGGTATTGACCCACGGTATTCACCAAAATGGCAAATGGTATTGACCCATCATATTCACCTAGAATGTAGCCTATTTAAATGGGGGAATTAAACCAGCATAGATCCATCTTTACTCTGGATCTACTAACCCGAGGTATCAAATATCGTGATATGCAAACTAGCATAGAGTGAAAAAATATTTGATCCCTCTCCGGGCTTGGTGGATCAAAGTAAAAATGGATGTTGTAATTTAATGTATGTTAAACATTTTAGCTTGGTTAAAATAAAAAATAAAATAAAAATCAACGATCAAAGTAAAAATTAAAAATGGATGTTGTAATTTAATGTATGTTAAACATTTTAGCTTGGTTAAAATAAAAAATAAAATAAAAATCAACGATCAAAGTAAAAATGGATGTTGTAATTTAATGTATGTTAAAAATTTTAGCTTGGTTAAAATAAAAAATAAAATAAAAATCAACTATTAATTTTATTAGTTTTTATAAATTACTAATAGAAATTTTTAAGCTCCAGGTTTATGATAACCCATGGTAATACCAAGATCTTACAAGAT
>APFE031259415.1:22306-62271 GCA_000404065.3 Pinus taeda | reverse complement strand
TCTAACATTAAACTCAATATTTTACAATAAATTGGTCAAATGATCATGACAAGAAAAATATACAACTAGGAAAAACACGTTGGTGACATGCTGAATATGAATCGTTATAAATGTGAAAATTTTAATAAGTCCATTTGCTTCCCCTCCTTACTAATTTAGCTTGACATGAAACAAACTTCACTTAGTTAGTCATCCAGAATCTTTAAAAATGTTCCTCCCTCATTGTACATTCAATTCTCCCTAAAAATTGAAGTTTGCGTATGCCCTGACTTTTTAGATGTTACACAAACATTTTTGTATCAGCCCTTAGAATTGACCAAGTATATATTATATATATATATATATATTATTTGATTATTATATATATTATGATGAGTTAATAATCTAACATAATATTCCCAATTCCACCGCGAGCTCTAGAAGAATAAGGGCATGTATGGTTACTCCTTCTGGATGTTGAACAAGAAGAAGAAAGGGAAGGATAATTATACATAACTATTTGAATTTGACCTCTTAGTACCTGTGACATAACCTCATAAGAATATTGTAAGAAAAGACTCACGGAGTTGGAAAACAACAGGGACATAAACGTATACAATAAATGTGAATAAAATCTTTCGAGGTATTCAATTAGAACACCACAACAAAAAAATAATCTACACTCAATTACATGAAATTTTTTTGAGGATACCCTATAAAGGGTAGAAAAAAGGAAGCCTAGAAAATTAGAACAATTTCTAGAATAATCTATTGGGCGTGACATCTTGTTGTTTCTTGGACATGGAATATATGTATTCATTGAAAAATAAAAAATCGACTCTAGACAAACTCAACATAGAAAGAAGCTCATCATAGGCATAGGAGAAAGGATAGTCGACTGAACCCATCAGGAAAAAAAACTGAATATCGACCTGACTTTTGATTCACCCCATGTTACTACAATAACAATTATAGAAGAAATGATGGTCATGATAAAAACTTATCCAAGCAGTCTGATTCTGACGAAGCTTCATCCAAGCATTCTAGGTTTGATGACATATTAAGCTGGATAGTAACAATATTATGCTATAAAGACAACAACACAAAATGGATATTTGGTTGTAATTCTATAACTAGGAAATAGAACAACATAATATAAACATTCCAATAAATATTAATGATCCAGCTTTTGCACTCCAACAATTATTACATAAGTCGGTCCACCAAACATTATATATGTTTATAATTATGCAAATCACCATAGTTATAAGTTAATTATTAGGTTGATGGAAGATATCTCAATGCCATGGAATATGTTGGAACATTGATAGTAATATTTACATATTTCATAGCTAACTAATTTTTTTTTGTTGTGCTTGAAATATGCATTCAATTTCTTTTAATTTATAAATAACCACAATATAATTTGTAATAAAGTTATAATTTAGTTAATTTATACTGTTTTTTAATCTATTAAATGTGATAGGAATAATGGGTTATTCATTTGGATGCTTATCATCGATTGAGTTTTACTTTTAGTTCGATCCATTTGATTTATATGTCTTCCCTAGTTTGTATTAATTCAATGTCAGTATTTTCTTTTAACTTAAATTGGAAATAAATTCCAAAATAGATATGCGTATAATTATGTTGATAGTAAGAATAGATCTTCCATAGTTATAATTTAATTATTAGGTTGATCATAGGTATTTAAAACCCATGGAATATGTTATAATATTCATCCTAATATTGACATATCAATGATAATATTTGTGTCCAATTTAGGTATACTCTACTAATTAAACTATATCAAATTAACTAATTTAAGAAAATGGCATATCAGCACATCATATTGGGAATGTCGTATTTCTAAGCCATGGTAATGTAAGAAGAAATGTTTCCAATTAAAAGATTTCCATAATAATAGTGGGGTGAATCTACATGGATAAACATAATTTATATACTATATAACTCCAATAATATTATAATAATAAAGATATAGTTTAGTTAACTTTTAATGAATTTTCAATTTGGTTAATGAAATATATATAATGGGTTAGGGTTTTGATTCTTTCATAGACTCATGGCTATAAAAATTTCAATCCATCTAATTATATGTTCACAATGGTCACATAAAACCAATAAATTATATAGTCATATTTTCATTATATATATACAATGACAAATTCCTTAGTTCTCTTTGTGATCAAAAGAAGCGATGAACGTGAAATAAACATGGACATGCATAAATTTTTTTAATTAAATTAAATAAGAATCCATTGTTTCTTTCACTAAATTGTAATATAATTACATTTATGCATCCTAAATTGTCTTTCATCATTTCATAGAAAAAATATCATGAAATTTACACACCCTTAGAATTGAGGATTTCATCAATACTATGTCACAAAGACTCACAACATGAAAACATTAAATGACCCACAACTTTATTCCTTGTTAGTTATTCCCCATATGTCAGTTTTATTAAAAAATGTCTCATGTTATTCTTCTCTTTTACTCACTTAATTCTTTTATATATTTTCCACAACTGCACCGTTTTTTTCTTTCTTCTAGAAGGTTTCTATCTAGTAGCAAAAATTTAAAGGATGGAAATTTTTTTAAGGGTTGTAAACCTTGTCTAACATTAGCACTCCCTAATATGCATAATGTAAAATGTTTAATGATATTTTTGTGAAAATACTGAGAGTTCTAATGATTTTTAAGTTAAAATAATTTTAAAGTATAAACATTGAGCAAATAAATTTAAAAAGATGTCGAAATTGACAACTATTTTTATTTTTTATTTTGAAAAACAACGGAATATTAACTCACTCTAAATATTACCCCCCCAAAATTTCTCTACTACGTGGAAAATTATCAGACTTATTTACATTGGAAAATTGTTTATTCTACCAAGAGCTCATAGACTATCCATCAATATTATCTCATTTTTTTCTCTACTTAGTCATGCTAAAAAAATAAATGCTATATGAAAGTCAAATCTATGCAGGTAAGAGATAAATTTTCCTTCTCTATCCCTATAACCACAAATAAAATTTGGTTCCAATACCATGTTTGAAGGTAAATTAAAAAAAACAAAATGCCTAACAATCTACAAAATTCCAAAAGATATGAAGTTCGTGGAAACTAATTCACGTATATTACTAAGAAATCATTTTCCTCGAGGCTATTTCAAACATAGTGAAAACTAAAATTAGTACCATGGATTAATGCATACTAAGGTATCTATTTTTCTTAGGTTTGACTTTTCCATCATGCATAGCCAAAGTGCTGAATCTATAACCATTTCATGTATTGCAAAACTTTCATGAAAACCAATTTCAAATTGGTACCATGGATTAATGCATACTAAGGTATCTGTTTTTCTTAGGTTTGACTTTTCCATCATGCATAGCCAAAGTGATAAATCTATAACCATTTCATGTATTGCAAAATTTTCATGAAAATCAATTTCAAAATATTTTACCAAAAAATCAACTCTTTGGACTATTTCAAACAACTAAAAATTAAAAAAAGTACCATAGGGTAATACATACTAAGGTGGATTTTTTTATTTGTTTTATATTTCCCATTGAGCATAACTGAAGGGTTAAATATGTAATTATTTCTTTTATTTTTAGAGAAAAAATATTTTGTTCATGTTTTGAAGAAAGGGCATAGACTTGTAAGGAAAACAACTCAAAAATTAAAAAGAACCTAAGAAAAGCAAAGAAGTGATGCACCTAAGATGAATTCTAAGAACTAATTGTTAAGACAACACAAATACCTTGTAATTAGAAGTAGTTGTGAAAAATTCAAATAGATTCTCTTCAAGTCCCTCCCAAATTGGATGGTGAAATGATTGAAGAAAAAACACAAAGGATATACCAATTATGAAAGTCTTGTTTTCACAAAATGAGATAACATTTTATCATTATGCTTCAATGCCACATTAACTATTGCACATGACAACATAATACAATTCCACAAGAATGGTTCCATGTTGCCATGGAAGGGAAATATGTATTCATGGAATAGAAATGTTTTTTACAAGCAATAAACCATCAAAGATAAAAGTTGAACTAGCTTAAAACATTATCTAGGAACTTGTGTGAAATTATTGGACGTTATACTCTATCTACATAGTAAAAGGTTTGAATTTATTTGTCATTTATCATGCCTCAATCTTGTACAATATCAACCTAATAGCATTACATGCAATGCTATTTGTTACCATGATTTTCTATAAGGGAAATCATTAATTACTAAAAGATGTTGCCTCGGGCTAATAATGTAGATTTTTGTTTTTTTTTTCATTCAAAATTGCAAAAACCAACTAGCATTTTGAATAAATGAATACCCTAAAAATGGGGAAAATATTAACAAACAAGACATTTTCACCACCAGCCAACATGTTCATGTATACATAGGACTTGCCATTACCAAAATCATATCTTGTCCACTATATATACTGGAACGAACAATATCCCTATAACCAATCCACTCGTTTCCTTAACATCAACACCTAGAGATGTATCACAGTAGTTTTCATGAATGTTAAATAGATAAATGCAATCAAGCTAAATCAATAGGATTTTAACGTAAAGACTTATAATGTTGACCGTGAGATACATACTTTGAGAAAACTATTAAGCACACACCTAGATCAAAACAAAATGTTTGTAGGGAAAGAAACCACAATTTGAAGAAGCCATATCAAATTGGGACACTGAGAATAGTAGCCATGCAAAAGACGAAAAGAACTGGAATATTAGCTATTAAAAATGTGTTCAAGTCTTATTTAGTGTGCAAATACTGTTAGGAAATAAAGAAAAAGAAAATTTTTTCCATTGCGCTAACTAAAAAAAATGGAAGAGTAGTTATAGTTGACAAATGTAAATACTAAATAGTAATTGACAAAAAATATATAGACTTGCAGTTGACAGAAATTGGTTAAGATATTTTCCAACCACCCGAGTGCCTCCTATTCCACTAAATCTACATTAGGGTTCATAAACAATATTCAATTACATTTATAAAAGAACTGAGGAAGTTTCCTTCCTAGATAAGTAAAATTGACAACAATGTTATTTCAATAATAGATAGAAAAAGTTTATGGAAGAAACAAAGGGACAAAAAGTCTCCAAATAATTACAAAAACTAGACAACTTCATATGATGAGTATATAGGTGGAGATAAAAGAAAAGCACAATCACTGATTCACTTGAGAAAATTTTGGAAGTTATACCTATTGAATGTTTAAAATAAGTATAAAATGAAAATGGAAAGAATATGAACCAACTTCCATATCACATGAAATAGTAATATGAGTATCATTCTCTAGAAGATCTTTGCTTCTAATACTTGTGACAATGGTTCCAACCTCATTAAATGTACTTTTTACACCATTGTTAAGGCTAATAATATTTCCCTTACTTATAGGAGTTTCCCATACTTGTCAAGAAAGCTCAACCAATGATTATACTTCTCTGGAACATCTTTTCTTCTACTATTTGTGACAATGGTGCCAACCTCATTAAATGTAGTTTTTACACCATTGTTAAGGCCAATAATCTTCCCTCAGTTGCTTATCAAGAAATATCAACCTATATGGTTATGGAAAAATTCCGTCCTTATCTAAAATGTGTTCCTTATCATTGTGAATTATTTCTAACTCTCAGGTTGAAGCGATTGAGAAAAATTTTCATAGTTGAAGTGATTGAGAAAAATTTGCATACAAGCACATAGAAAAAGATCTCATGGGAGAGTCAATTCCTTTAGGATAAACCTACAAAAGTCTTATCTCAAGGTTTCTTATCCCAACAAAGATAAACCTTTGCTAATCTAGAGGAATTGCTTCCTTATGTTGAATTTTAGCATTCACATCAAAGCTCATCAACATCTTCATAAAGACCTACATATTGCTTGGGAGATGAAGGAAAAGCAAATGGGTACATTCTTCTCCTGATAGAGAACCAATTATATTTAATTAAGAGTTTTGAGATCTTCATGATTTTTTATAGTCCTGGTAATGTGAAATATAACATAAGTGTTTTCTTTACTAGCCATTTTGTTTATATGGCTACACTAATTCCTATCAAGATCGAATACCTTGCCCTCCATTGTAAAGATTTGTTAATATGTCGGAACACACGTTTTCACTTGCACTTTTATCGTTTATATGTTTACACTAATTCCTATTGATATGGAAGACCTTTCCCTTCATTGTAAATATTCATTTCCTTTTTCTATGGTATAATTCCTATCAAGATAGAAGACCTTGTCCTCCATTGTAAAGATTCGTTTTCGTTTTCAAAAGTGTAAGTGCTATCAAGATGGAAGACCTCGCCCTTCATTGTAAGGATTTGTTAATATGTGGGCACACACATTTTCATTTGCACTTTTATCGTTTATATGGCTACACTAATTCCCTTTCATTGTAAATATTTGTTGCTTTTAAAACTTTTTAAATCCAGTTTTACAAATTTGTCAAGATGCTTTGCAATTTAAAAAAAAAATTAAAGAATAATATTAATATCTAATAAATTTCATGTAACTATTCGATAAAATTAAAAATAAATAACATAATATGGTATGTAGAACTCAATTCATCAATCATTTCAACACAGTGTTTCCAACATCCTCAAAAATAAATAAAATATTAAAATGAGAATTGAATCCACAATACGTAGTTATGTGAATAAATAAAAAACAGTAAAACCATGAATTGAAGCCCTATTTGCAAGACGTGTTTTTGGAAGGGTATGAAAAAAAAGCAAGCATTAATGAAAAGAACAACCGAAAAAAACAAAAACAACCTACACGAAAAACGTGTCCACCCTACAATGTATTTTCAAAAAGGCTCTGATTCAATTGAAATTGAAAAAAAAATACGAACTCTAAAATTGAAGACAGAGCAGGAATTTTATCTATGATCCCAAAGGAAGTATAGGTGGTAAAACTCTTGTAGCCATTGAAGGGTACTGTGGAATCCCTACATACACATAGATTAAGTCTTATCATTTTTCGATCATCTTCCTCCTCCTCCTCTGTCCATATCACGTCTAGCTATGCTTATGTGTGTTTGGCTGTCTGTGTGGTTTGGGATTGGGTTTGTCTATGTATAGGTGTAGGTTGAGTTCATGTTTGATTCTGTCATGGTTGTGCGGGATAGAGTAGGACGCTGAGGCTGGAAAAATAAGGGCGGGGCAGCACAGGGCAGGTCAGCTCCTTAATGGTTTTTTGCATTCATAGAGATCAATTATCTCGGCAGGGAAGGGAAGTTGAGTTTCTTAATAGTTTTTTGGGTTCATGGAGATCAATTATCACTCAGGAATGGTATGGATCAAATTCTATTTAATTTCAGTTCAGTGTTTTTGTTCATCTGTGCGCTCTGCTGTGACAAGTAATTCCATTTCATAATCTTATATTTTCGTTTGTTTAGGGAAATGAATGAAAATAAAGAAATAGGTGGTTGACGTTGCTGCTGTTCAAAACCTACCTCGTAGATCATAATTATCTGGCTGAAGAGATGAAATCGAATCCCAATTCGAGGTATGTAGAGATGGTCCTGTATGTGTATGCCTCTGAATTAGTTTAAGGCTCTGCTTCCACCTCAAAAATTTCTAATAGATTTAATTTTTTCTTCAATCGGCCTCCTCGATAATTTTTATTACATTTTATTTTTCCTTGATCGCTTCAATCGGTCTCTGGCTCTAGCTTCACAAATTTACCCCATCCCCTACGAATTGAAGCATCACTATCTTTTTGAATCACTTCCCATAGCTCTGTATTTGGGTTTAATCTTTTCCGTATTAGTCTAGTTTAACTTCAATTAGTCTATGGCTCTGGCTTCACGAATTTATCCCATACCCTGCGAATTCAAGCATCACTGGGTTTTTCAATTACTTCCCATAGATCTGTATTTGGGTTTAATGTGCTGCGTATTAGTTTGGTTTAGTTTGTGGTTCTCTGGTATAACTTCTTCTTTATTAGTTTAACGTATTCTGGTTTAATTTAGTTTGTGGTTCTCTGGTATAACTTCTTCTTTATTAGGTTAACCCATGCTTTCTTTTCGACATAACTTTGTAACTGTGTATTGTGTTATTTGTTCATTTAACCCATGGGTTTTTTCCCTTTTGTGTATAACTCATATTGTATTTTGTGTTGTGTATTGGTTCAACTTGATGTTTTGGGCTTTAACGTGTTGTGCATTGCGCTGTGTGCACCAGCCATAGATTTAAGGCTCGGTTTCCTCAATAATTTGTTATACCCTTGTGCCATGTGCATGAGCTGGATTTAAGGCTCTGTTTTCTCTCCAAGAATTTTACCCTTGATGGGCTCTGTTTCCCACTCAATGGTTTTACCCTACCCTACCATTTCTATTACATTAATTTTTTCATTCATGGCTTCAATCCATGCATATCTCTGGATTTAGCTTAACATGTGGCTTCTTTCACTGTATTGTGCGCCATATGTTATTTTAACCCAAGGTTTTTTATTATTGCCTGCTATGTTGTGTATAAGTCTAATTCGTGGTATTTTTAACCCTTATATATTTTATCAGTAACGAATTAAAACCCACCCTAAAACAATGTTAACATGTCAATTAAACCCAAAACGCACCTCATTAAAACTTTGTCTGATTACAGTTACCCTATTTATTACATTTTCAAATCAATATAAATATGCATTTTCAAATTAATAATAATACATACATAGAATGAGTTGCTCTTTATTATGTCTACTTTATACAACTTTTAAATTATTAATAATAATCCAACTCAGCTGTGTCAATGGGGAATTCTCTGTTATATATATAGCTTTCCTTCGCTTGAATCCTCCGGAATTAATTACATTACACTGCAGCTTTCACCTTCGCCTTCTTTGGAGATTCAATGCACCATCAAGTCTGGTCCTGTCATGCTCCCAATTCTTTTTTCCTTAAATTGGCCGGGTGCGGCACCGCCTAAGTAACCAACATTTTCCATTATTGACTTACTTTACGAACTACGCCTTTAAACATTTATATTAACCATGAATAACTTCATAATGTGCGGAAACCATTATAAACAACATGATAGAACAACAACAATAACACAATCCATATGCAAGATAATTGTTTTATTATATAAGAGATTTAGTACAATGGCCGGGAGTGATACTCCACTGGCGTTCATAACCAAGGCGGGCGCACCTCGCCTTACCCAACAATACAATACGACATAAACAAACGCAAGTGTTCCCGAATTGGCGGGCGCGCCCGTGCACACCCGAACGACCCACAACCAACTCAGAGTTCAACCAGTGCATGGGCGCCTCACCGCGCCCTCCACCTGCACCTCCAAACACCAACCCAACGTGCCCGACTCGGAAGGTGCATCACCGAACACCCTTAACCTGCGGTTACAAGTGACTCCCACTTCTCTGTTTGCGATGGAACGATGCGAAGTTCGTTGTTCAAATGTCCAAATCCTCCATGAGTTTATACACTCATTTGGTGTGGCGACCACCTCCACGGCCGACCCACCAATGCACCCAGCCGGCACCTTAAACATTGTGTAACCACCCTCTCCACAAGTCCACATACCCAACGTTTACTACGCCCAGCTCGCCATATAAGTGGAGTGCCAATCTGTCCGCACGATATATGTAACCGTGCCTCATCGTTGGTCGCTCATCGTACTTTGCCTTAGTCTATTTTCGGTAGGAGAAGGCGCACCCAGTTGCCCGATGACCGCAGGGCGTTACATCCTTCCCCACTGGAAATCATTGTCACCCTCGACAATCCCGACTGCCTCAGTATCTTCCTTTCATACTTCGCAATCTTATTCGTCCTTCTCCAAAGCGAGTCCTCTGATTCTCAACTCTCCTCTTCCGGTGCATTCTTCCATTTGACAAGATACTCCCGTTCATGTGGCAACCAATCCCTGTAGTGCTGAAGCTCAAAATATTCTCCAACTCCATTCTTGGTTTATCCATAATCCTGGCTGGTCCTCGTGGTGGTTCAGCTCTCTCTCGATGATTAGCATCAAGTCTGCATCTCTTCAATTAAATAATGTAAAAAACTGGATGCTTCATGTGCATATGGTGTGGAATCTCCAGCTCATAAGCAACTTCTCCCACTCTCTTCTTCACCTGAAGTGGTCCCTCATACTTCCGTGTCAGTTTGCTTGCAGTCCCCTTAGCTGGCTGAAACTGTTCTCCGGTAATCCTGAGAAACACCATATCTCCCACACTGAAATGCACATCCCGTCTTCCCCTATCAGCATACTTTTTCATTCTCCTTGCAGCATCGTGCAAGCACAACCATGCCAACTCCAAGGTCTCCTCCCAAGCCTTCATGAACTTCTTCACATGAGGACTCCTCAAAAAACCTCCTGTCACTACGATATGCGATGCAACCGGCATCTGCCCATTCATCAACTCAAATGGACTGTACCCTGTCGCAGAACTCTTTTGAACATTGTAGCTAAACTAAGAAATATCCAAGAGTTCAGGTCAATTCTTCTGATGAGCCGTCACATAATGCCACAAGTAGTCCTCGAGCAATGTGTTGATCCTCTCGGTCTATCCATCTGTCTGCGGATGGTAGCTCAAACTCTTTAACAACTGTGTCCCGACTAACTTGAACAATGTGGTCCAAAATCTGCCTGTAAAATGTGGATCTATATCTGACAAAATGCTCAATGGCATCCCCCAATACTTCATTATGTTCTTAAAGAACAACTCCGCAGTCCGCTCGGCTCCACAAGGCATCTTTGTAGGAACAAAGACAACATACTTGGAAAAACGATCAACCACGACCATAATCCCATTATACCCCTGAACCTGTGGTAATTGAGTGATGAAGTCCATCGAGACACTCATCCATGGCCTCTTGGGAATCGGTAAAGGCTGCAACAATCCTCCTTGTCTCTGAGTATTCGATTTGTCCTGCTAACAAATGATGCACGTATGTACATACTCCTCCACATACTCCCGCATCTTCTATCAAAATAATCCTCTCTCCAACAATGCCAAAGAACGACGCTACCCTCGGTGGCCAGCCCACGGATAATCGTGGCACTCCTTCAAAAGGTGCCTCCTAAGACCAGATGAGTTTGGAACATAGAGTTGGTTTCCAAATAACAAGAACCCGTCCCGTAGAAAGAAGTTTCATGTCTTCCCCTCCTTTATCTGCTTCACTATATTTTGTGCCAAAGTATTGGTTTCAAAACTTTCCTTGAGGTATTCTGCATCTCTTCTGACATTTGAACCCGACTTCTACTCCTTGCCACCTAGTCTTCACCCTCCAATGCTACAAGTTGTCCCTTCCTACTAAGGGAATCTGCTAGCACATTGTGTCTACCCAGTCTATACTCAATATACATGTCGAATTCTGCCAAGAAGTCTTGCCAACGAGCTTGCTTCGCAGAAAGATTTGGTTGTGATGCAAAATAACTTGCTGCAATGTTGTGAGTCTTGACAACAAACGGCTTCCCAATCAGGTAATGCCTCCACACATGAAGATAGTGAATGATCGCAGTCATCTCCTTCTCATGAACCAGATACTTCCGTTCTCTATCCTACAACTTCCGACTCTCATACGCCACCGGATGCCCATCCTGCATAAGAACCCCTCCTATGGAAAAATCTTAAGCATCAGTGTGTACCTCAAACGGTCTCCCAACGTCAGGCAACTTCAGTATTGTTGTTGTAACCATCCTCCTCTTCAAGTCATCAAATGCCTTTTGACATTTATCCGTCCAACACCACCTCTTGTCTTTCTTCAATAAGTCCGTCAGTGCCGATCTCACCTTGGAGTAACCTTCTACAAACTTCCGTTGGTAGTTGGTCATGCCCAAGAACACCCTCATCTCATGGATATTTTTCAGTTCAACCCAGTCCTCGATCTCCTTCACCCTGCTCGGCTCCATCTGTAGGTACCCTTCACAAACAATATGCCCAAGGAACAAAATCTCGGTCTAAGCGAACACACACTTACACTTCTTCAAGAACAACTGATTTTCCCTTAGTGCCTCGAACACCATCGCCAAGTGCTTCTTATGATCCTCCATGTTGTCACTGTACACCACTATATCGTCCAAGTACACTACTACGAACGAATCCAAGTATGGTCGTAGGAACATCATTCATCAAAGTGCAAAACGTAGCAGGAGCATTGCACAACCCGAATGGCATAACAAGGAACTCAAAGCTACCATACCTTGTTACTATCACGGTCTTCTTCTCATCTCCTTCAGATATCCGCACCTGATAATACCCATGCCTCAAGTCCAGCTTGGAAAACACTCGGGCTTTCGCAAGCTTGTCAAAGCAATCAACAACCAATGGCAAAGGATACCTGTTCCTTACCATCTACTTGTTCAATGCACGGTAATCAGAGCACATCCGTAGCTCATTGGAATCCTTCTTCCACTCGAACAATACCGGAGCTCGATAAGGGGACCTTGAAGGTCTAATGAAACCTCCATCAGCTAACTCCTTTAGTTGTCGTTTCAATTCCTCCAAATCAGGCCCTGATAAATGATAAGGTGCTCTAGCCGGGGGTTGCTTCCTTGGTTCAAGGTCAATGTTATGGTCCACTACATGCCTTGGTGGAAGTTTCTTCGGCATCTCATCAGGCATCAAATCCACATACTTGGTCAACACTTCAGAAATCTCGGCTGGAACAGGCATCCCCACTCCATCACCTTCGACTCCCTTGAACATCACCTCATATGTCTCCATGTCTGACTACTTCATAGCCTTCTCCAAACTCAGTGCAGAAACATGTTGCACCTTGACTTCACTCCTTTTCCTATGAGTGCGCAAAGTCCAAGTTTGTGACTGTCCAACCACAACCACCTCATCATAGAAAGGGACAACAATAGCCCTGTTTCCCTTCAAGAAATCCTATCCAAGTATCATATCAAAGTCGTTCATCTCCATCATCGTGAAGTCCAAATGACCCTTCCACTCTTTTATCTGCACTGGCACTTCGTGTGCCAAAGCCGCCACCTTAGCTCTAGAGTTCACTGCCTTGACCTCCATCTTCGATGAGATGATAATTAGCCTGACTTCTTTTGCCAACCGTGTCATCATGAAGTTATGAGTTGCCCCCGTGTCCACCAGAGCTTGAATGGTCTTTCCACGGACCATCAAGTCCAGGAAACCCAGACTGTTCATCCATGATTTCTCCATAACATTTCCCTGCATACATGTCTGTTCACTGTGTTCATCATCAAGCAATGGCTTCACCACATGTGAACCTGCTCTGATACCACCTGTCATGCCCCCAATTCTTTTTTCCTTAAATTTGTCGGGTGCGGCACTGCCTAAGTAACCAACATTTTCCATTATTGACTTACTTTACGAACTACGCCTTTAAACATTCATATTAACAATGAATAACATCATAATATGCTGAAACCATTATAAACAACATGATAGAACAGTCGCAATAACACAATCCATATTCAAGATAATCGTTTTATTATATAGGAGATTTTGTACAATGGGCGGGAGCGACGCTCCACCAGCGTTCATAACCAAGGCGGGCGCCCACTCGTGCAAGAGCACACGGCGGTTGCACCTTGCCTTACCCAACAATAAAATACAATATAACCAAATGCAAGTGTTGTCTGAACGGGCGGGCGTGCCCGTGCACACCCGCACGACCCACAGCCAACTCGCAGTTCAACCAACGGGTGGGCGCCTCACCGCGCACTCCACCCGCACCTCCAAACGCCAACCCAATGTGCCCGACTCGGCGGGCACATCTCTGAATGCCCTCAACCTGCGGTTACAAGTGACTCGTACTTCTCCATTTGCGATGGAACAATGCGAAGTTCGTTGTTCAAATATCCAACTCCTCCACGAGTTGATACGCTCATTTGGTGTGACGACCACCTCCACGGCCGACCCATCAACGCGCCCAACTGACGCCTTCAAACGTTGTGTAACCGCCCTCTCCACAAGTTGGCCTACCCACCGTTTACTACGCCCAGCTCACCATATAAGTGGAGCACCAATCTGTCCACAT
Source organism: Pinus taeda (assembly GCA_000404065.3). Classification (NCBI taxonomy): domain Eukaryota; kingdom Viridiplantae; phylum Streptophyta; class Pinopsida; order Pinales; family Pinaceae; genus Pinus; species Pinus taeda. The sequence continues at coordinate 48,266 of APFE031259415.1, read as the reverse complement.
GATATATGTAACCGCGCCTCATCATTGGTCGCTCGTCGCACTTTGCCTTAGTCTATTTTCGGTAGGAGAAGGCGCGCCCGGTCACCAGATGACGACAGGGCGTTACAGGTCTCGTCTAGTCCACGATTAGCTAGTCCCTCTACCATTTCTACTCATTTATTTCCCTCCAGTATTAGCGAGGCCCTGTACCATTCGTGCTAGTTAAATCCAGATACATTGTGTGCTAGTGTGCTACTTCAATCCATGGTTTTGAACCCTTGATTTTTATCTGTAACTAAATAAAAAACCCTACCCTAAAACAATTTTAACCTGTCAATTAAAGCCACCAATGAATTTATTGGCATCCTCAACCTGACCCAACTTCATTACCCTTTCCTTGTCACCAATTTATTAATTTTTCAAATTAATAAAGCATACATTTTCAAAATATTAATACAACTCTCTTTCTTAACATTGGTTTATTCAACTTTTAAAAAAATAATGATAATGCAGCTCAACTGAGGTCTTTCGCGTCAATTGGGAATTCTATGTTATATAGCCCTGTTTCACTTCGCTTCAATCTTGTTTAGCCTTCTTTAGTCTTCTTCAGAGAGTCAATTATGCCCCTCTACCATTTGTAATGGCTTTTCCTATAGATAGCTAAAGTAAGATAAAATGAAATGAATTGATTTTTATTTTTATTTTTTATAGACTCGAATAACCTATCCTACGTTTTAAAAATCAAATTTAATTATATCATTAATTACATATATAATCATGATTCATAATATATATTTTTATTTAAATTATATTTATTAGTTTTTTGGACAGGAAACAATTTAAAAATAAAACTCTCGTCTCATATTTCATTAATAAACCTTTTTATGGGCATTTTTTTCAATATATTATGGAGTTGTTTTCTAGAAATGACTTATACTTTTAGAAAAGTGTGAAGGAAAGTAAATTCATATTTCTTTTCATTATTTAAATATGTGATAGAAAGGATCATTCTTTTTATATATAAAAGAAATTGATAATTTTTGTTATATCTTATTAAAAATATATGGTTTTTCTCTTATACCTGTATTGTACTGCATGCAAAAAGAGTTTTGCCCGTAATAAATATTGATGTAGTTATATATTATTTTTTTCTTTCCTCAAATATTGTAAGAGAAGTTATTTTTTATGGAAGGGGCTAAACTCCTTACAACTACTCAAGGAGGATGGGCTCCATTTTTCTTTGAGTAGTGTAGTTATTTTTGTTTGTGTTGATTATGTTTCTTTAAACTCATATGCATCATATTACATTTTTTTAAGATGAATTTACTTTCACCATTTATATTTGAAGAAGGTCATATTACACTTCCATGATCATCCATTTATATTATAACACTCATTACAATTGCATTTAACCAAAAACACACTTATAATTAAAAAAATTTAAAATATTTTACCCAAATACAAATTAGACAACCTTCCACAATGTACTCGAAAACACTAAATATCTCTCTAATCAACAAACCATTCATATTGGTGCTTTTTTGTTTGTTTTTCTTTTCATTGATTTTTAAAGCCTTTTGTATTGCATTATTTTATATAATTAAATGAGAGAATATATATATATATATATATATATCTATCTATATATATATATAGGTATATATATATATCATTTCTTATATATTTACTTTTTGAAATGGTATATATATGTTTGTGATTTTGAAAATGTTTTATGTATTTATGTTGATATTCTGAATTGAAATTGTACCATATTTCTTTGTTCATTTTAAATTGTGTGTGTGCGTGGGTCAGTGGAATTGTGTATTTGCCTATTTGAAATCGAATATATATGTAAGTGGTTTTGACAATGACAATGATTATTTTCTTTTGTATTTCTTTTGTATTTCGACACAAAATTGTATATTGTGTGTTTGCTTATTTGGAGTCGTATTTTGTATTTTTATTTAATTCAAGTTCCATATGTATGTGAATGGTTGTATGAATGTTTATTTATGAATATGTGTATGTAATTTGAAATTGTATTCATGTGTTTTTTGTATTGAATTGTGATTGTAATTAATTTCAAAACATAAATTTGAATTTGTATATAGAATGCATGTTTTACTTTGTATATTGTGTGCTTTCTTATTTGGAATTGTCAAATATGTGTTCTTCTATTTGAATTTATATTTTGTGTCTGATATTTAAAAATTTAAAATTGTATATTTCCTTATTTAAATTTAATTTTTGTATGTTGTTTGAAATTGTAATCATGTGTTTTTGTTGTATTGAATTATGAATTTGAATGTGTATGCATAGTGCAGATTTTAATTTGTATATTGTGAGTTTATTTTTTCTTAAAGTTGAATAAGCATATTCTAGTGTTTTATTTTATTGACTTGAAATTATATGATACCTAATTAGTTATTTGAAAGTGTATGTTGTGTGTTTAGTTGAATTTGTGTATTGTGTGTTTGTTTATTTGAACTTGTACTTTGTATACTATGTGTTTTCTTATTTAATATTTGAGTGTTTATTTTTGTATTGACTGGAAATTGTTTGATTTCTGTTTCCTTATTTGGAATTGTAAAGTATGTGTTCTTCTATTTGAATTTGTATTTTGTGTCTAATATTTAAAAATTAAAAAAAAAAATTGTATATTTCCTTATTTAAATTTGAATTTTGTGTGTTATTTGAAGTTGTAATCATGTTTTTTTGTTCTATTGAATTATAAATTTGAATGTGTATGCATATTGCAGATTTTAATTTGTATATTGTGTGTTCATTTTTTCTTAAAGTTGCGTAAGCATGTCTGAGTGTTTTCTTTTATTGACTTGAATTGTCTGATGCTCAATTAGTTATTTGAAATTGTATGTTGTGTGTTTAGTTGAATTTGTATATTGAGTGTTTATTTATTTGAACTTGTACTCTGTATCTCTTTTTATTTGAAATTGAATGTATATGTGTGAGTGACTATGTGGATATTTATTTATGAATATTTTATTGTATGTGGCTTGAAATTGCAATTATGTGTTTTTTTGCATTGAATTGTGATTGTAATAATTTCACAACCTAAATTTGAGTTTGTATATAAAATGTATGTTTTATTTTGTATTTTGTGTGCTTGTTTATTTAATATTTGAGTGTTAGTTTTTGTATTGACTTGAAATTGTCTGATGTGTGTTTCCTTATTTGGAATTGTGAAATATGTGTTTTCCTATTTGAATTTGTATTTTGTGTCTAATATTTAAAAATTCAAAATTTTATATTTCCTTATTTCCATTTGAATTTTGTGCATTGTTTGAAATTGTAATCATGTTTTTGTTGTCTTGAATTATGTATTTGAAAGTGTACTCATAATGTATATTTTAATTTAAATATTGTGTGTTTACATTTTCTTAAAGTTGCATAAGCATATTTGGGTGGTTTCTTTCATTGACTTGAAATTACATGATGCCCAATTAGTTATTTGAAATTTTCTGTTGTGTGTTTAGTTGAATCTATATATTGTGTTTGTTTATTTGAACTTATACTCTTTATGTTTCTTTATTTGAAATTGCATATATATATATATGTGTGTGTGTGTGTGTGTGTGTGTGTGTGAGAGCGAGAGAGAGAGAGAGAGAGAGAGAGAGAGAGTCATTGTGTGGATGTTAATTAATGAAAATGTGTGTTGTATGTGTTTTGAAATTTCATTTGTGATTTTGTTGTATTGAACTGTGATTGTAATTAATTTCAAAACCTAAATTTGAGTTTGTTAAGAGCATGCGTTTCCTTCTAAAAGGTCAAAGGTTCAAAACCAGAGGGGGGTAGAGTATGTATGCCTTCGTAGACTTAGCAGTCAAATCGCTGCGTGGAGGTGGGTCCCTTGTCCCACAAACAAGGGGGTCTCATACACCAATTTGGTGTCTGGCTTGGCTGTGACCTTAAAAATGGATATTATTATTATTATTATAAAATGTACGTTTTACTTTGTATACTGTGTAATTTTTTATTTAATATTTGAGTGTTTCTTTTTGTATTGACTTGAAATTGTATGATGTGTGTTTCCTTATTTGGAATTGTAAAATATGTGTTTTCTTATTTGAAGTTGTATTTTGTGTTTAATATTTAAAAATTTGAAATTGTATATATCTTCATCTAAATTTTAAGTTTGTGTGTTGTTTGAAATTGCATATAAAAGTGAGAATTGTTTTGTCAATGTCTGCTGGTTAATGTATGTGTTTACATTTTATATTCCATTGCATTTGAAATTGCTCAATTTCACAACCTAAATTTGAGTTTGTATATAAAATGTATGTTTTACTTTGTATATTGTGTGTTTTTTTATTTAATATTTGAGTGTTTCTTTTTCTATTGACTTGAAATTGTATGATGCATGTTTGCTTATTTGGAATTGTAAAATATGTGTTTTTTTATTTGAATTTGTATTTTGTGTTTAATATTTAATAATTTAAAATTGTATATATCTTCATCTAAATTTTAATTTTGTGTGTTTTTTTAAATTGCATATAAACGTGAGAATTGTTTTGTCAATGTCTGTTGGTTAATGTATGTGTTTACATTTTATATTCCACTGCATTTGAAATTGCTCAAGTAGGTTTACTAACTGTTTTGTCAATAAATGATTAGCTTAAGTCTCATAGTTTTATTGTAATATATTTTAATGTTTATTTATTATATTCAATTTTACTTATAATTCAAGATTTGTAATTTTTCTACTTATTTTTGCATATTTTTAACATACGTTTTTTTTTTTTTTTTTTTTATTTGCTTTCGATTGAAGCATTAAAAATTTAATCAGAACATTTACAACAAATCATAATTAGAAATTATTTTTAATAAATATTCATGCTACAACAATAATTATTTAACATATTAAATTAATAGAATTAAATCATCTATGCATGTTGATATATTAAAAACCCCATATAAACAACGCAATGTTTTCCTGGGCATATAAGCTTCCACCTTTGTGTGGTTGACCCTATTAGTAGAGATTATAATCTCGAAGTAAAGAGGAGCTCTTTTACTTGTTATCATAACAAATTTTTATATAGTATAGATCTTAGCCATTATAAAATATAAAATTTTAAACAAATGAAAATGAATCACTCACTACATTAAGAAAATATTAATTCAATCAAACCTTTTCATGAATAAATTGATGAAAGCTTATTTTAAGGAAAAAGAGGTGGTGATCCCACCGGTGCTAGTAGCTTTACACTTGAAGACAAATGTTACCAATCAATGCCTCATTTTAGTCCTCATCCCTTGCACTACATGGTCTTCCAATTGAATTGGTATAATTCATTTTAAGAGAAAAACATTGTTCACTACATTTACTATTAATCACTTGATACAATGTGTTTACAGTGTTTCAACATACACAATGCAAACATACAAGTATCGCAATCAATTTAATGTATACACTATTAGTAATTATTCTTCATATCTAATAAAATATATATACATATAGATAACAAGAATGATGAAATTTATGTAGCAGAGATATTTCTTACAAGATGAGAGATCCATCCTTGTGTTGATGAAGATCTACCATGTACTCATTATCTTTTGTTGAGGTCAATGAGGCGGTCTGCCGACTATTGATCTAGGGCCTCAAGACGTAGTCAAGACTGAAGGAAATCCATTATCGTGTCTTGTATTATACCTTCTTTTTTATTAATCGCTTCTTGATTATGTTGATGGATTGTTGAAAAATTGTTTACAGTATGTTCTTTATCCTATTTCACAAGAAAACATAAGTGTTAGTAAGGTCATCCAATGAATCTTTTTGTTTAAGAAAGTATTCTAAAAAATATTAAGATCAAGTGGTATGAGAGCAGTTTGACCATTTTTCCAGGGATTGGGAATGTCATCATGGGCAAAGGGTTGGAGTGAGAAGTTCTTCAAGAGTTGGAATAGATTAACCATTGCATTTAAGAAGATAATGTAGAGCTTATAAGGCTTCTACAAGATGTCGAGGAAGAGAAGAGGAAATTGAGGCTCATGTTGGAGCAAGCTGTGGAGGAACAATTGGGAGAATGTTCCACTACAAAATGATATTTGGTCAAATAAGATGACCGACTGTCACCAACAGAGTTAAAGGTAAAATAAACTACTAACTCTCATGATGTTATTTCTATTTGAAGCATTGAGATACCTATTTCAGGGACGGACATGAAACTTCTCACCAAGATGGGGTATAAAGGAGGAAGACATTATTAATGGCCAAGGAATTATACAAGCATTTGAGGTTGTAAGAACGCCTCAATTTGCAAGATTGGGTCTATTGAAGGAGATTGGTTAAAGGCATCAAAAGCAAGGGGTTCCTCAAAGAAATAATCTAAGACATCTCCAATACCAACTAAGAGGAAGGGTGGCACACCATTTTGCAGGAATGATACCTCCAACAAGAGATCTAGGAGAAGAAAATGGTCAAAATATCCTTCTTAGAGTTACAGTGAGGAAGAGCCTAAATGGTATGATCCACATATGTATTGTAGAGTTCCTTTCAATTATGAACAAACTAGAAATGTTAGGAAAAAATTACGGCATTGAAAACCATGTACATTTTATGGTTTGAATAATCATATTGCTTCAAAGTGTTGGAAAATAATGACAACCAGGAAGGAGCCAAGACATGAAGATTGTTTTCCACATTAAGAGAAAAGGAAGGCCAAGAAATTATGAAGGAATAAGATCCAATGCAAGCATTGTAACAAGCATGGGCATCATAGAGCCATGTGTTGAGAGATCCACTAAAATATGTACCCCAAGAGGCTACATCGTGAATTGGAAGCTTTTTTAAGTAGCTTGTCAAGGCCACCATTGTAAATCGCATGTTCCAAAAATATTTGTAAAAGTGATGAATCTGTAACATCACTTGTGTGTGCCACATAGTGATATTTAGGCCTTTTATCTAGATAACATGGGATATGATTTTTGTTATAAATCAATGTAAACTTGACCATGAATGTGTTATAAACTCTTGAAAGGTATGGATTTTTTTTGGGTCTTGTAAGTTGACATGTATCGGTAGCTAAAATTTTTCATATGGCTACAGATATCGATTTCATAATTCCAATTTCCAAAGTACAAAGGTGAAGGAAAGGGAAGGTGGACTGTCAGAGGCATATGTTATGCAGATGGAGATTGCAATCATGTTTATGATTTTATAGGACCAAAAGCTACTTAGTGGGGAGGAATAATACAAATGGATCCCTAATGGCTTACTAATCAAAGTGCTAAAATTATTTTGAAACTGGCATCAAATCAAAGAGCTCGTCATCTTGATTCCAACGATGTGAACGACACCTCAATTCGATCTCATATGTGGAAGTTATTGATAGTCAAATATTTTGGGAAAAAAATTACAAAGTCAAAGTGAAAGTTTGACTACCACATGGAAATCCATATAGTTGACATGGCAGGGTCACATTGCAGAAGATGATATCAGCAAGATGACATGGTAGGGAAACTAAGTATTGATGTGGCATACTGTAAACTAACATGGAAACCCAATTGGGCATTGACGTAGAGATTGAGTTGATGTGGTAGATTTTACACTGACATGGCAACCCAACTAGGCACTGATGTGGATGATGGTACAATGATGGGCAGATAGATCAGTGCTAACTAGGCACTGATATAGCAAGGCGATGAGTAGCTATTATGGGAGTGATCCACCTGTCTCTAGAGACATTTAGAATTTAGAAGTGACTTGGAATAGCTTAAAAATGAAAGTCCTTGGATTGAAGTGAAAACATGATAAAATCATAGATTTCTCCGCCCTGATTCTAATGGTGTGAACAAGACTCAAATATATGTTCGTATGCTTCAGATATTTGCAGTCAATGTTTTGCTCAAACATGGCGAAGTGGCAGACTTAAGGAGGAAACAACTTCACAAGAACTTGATGGATGAATCTGACCATTAGCAATCCTGAATTTTCTGAATGGTTAAATTTTGCAATAAACATTATTCTTGACAAAGTAAAAAAGAACAAATTTGTTTTAAGCAAACAACAGTTATTAGAAGTATATGTGGGGCATGTTAGGCCCGCTAGACTCGCCCACCCCATCAGTCATATCGCATCAAAATGTATTAAGGTTGGGGTGGGAAGAAATCAAACCCTGTCACTCCCTATCGAGGTTCCAAATAATATATATATATATATATATATATATATATATATATATATATATAATATATTATATATATTATATATATAATATATATTATATATATATATAATATATATATATATATATATATATATATATATATATATATATATATTATATATAATATTATATATATATATATATATATAGATAGAAGATATATATATAGCAGCAGCTGCGCCACCGTCGGAACACTCACCCCCAATCAGTAAACTATGCCAATTGTCGAGCACTACAAGGGTGATAGGGCTCAAACGTGCTTGGTGGTACCACCTCTCGGATGCCCTTAAACAAAACAATCAACAAAAATTAAACTAAAGATAGTTCAATATACCGAATAGGCAGCAAGGTGGGGGATCATAGGGGTTTTAACCCTCGACCTTCCCACCTCTATTCCTAGCACCTTAACCAACTTGCAAATGATGATCGTTGGTAGCTTCACCCTCGAAAACAAATATATAAACTCGACCTTCACATTCGATGGAGGAAATGCAGCAGATCAGAGCTGAGGTGGAGGGTGTAACACTAAGCGATGGAACCACAGCCATAGTGAAATGATGAGAAAATTTGGGTGTGGAATCCAGGGCAGAGGAATCAATTGATGCCAAAAATAATACCTTAGAGGGCCAGAGATGCCAGTGTCAGAATGTAACAAGAATATAATCATTTTTGCATGTTTTCTTGCCAGTATTCCAACCATGAAGTTATAATCTCCTTTTGAGGGGCAGAAATTCAGGTGTCTAGGAGCAAGGAATCTTTGGGGAATCTTGTGGAATCCAAAAGATTCCCTTGGAGGCTAATTTTTTACAGTGTCGGAATGATGTCCACTTTATAGTCATTTTTCACAGAATTCTGCAAGGAGCACAATTGTGTCCTCAGAAAATTCATCCGAGCAAAAAAAAATTTAGCAATCTTCGTGAAGGAATCTTTGATGGAATCTCCAAGATGCTCGAGGGTCCATAACTTGCCAGTGTCAATAAGGGTCAAAGTTTATAGTTGTTTGATACGATTTTGCGCCACGAATTTAGCTGTTGTGTCTGTTTCAATAGTTGAGATTTCCGTCTACATAACCATGTAGTTGTTGAATGCTAGAAAAGGATGGCAACAAGAAAGTGGACGAGGTGTGAAAGGCCTTCTCCACATCATGGATAGAAGGTTAAGAAGGTCTGGAGGCAGAATAATTTTTGCAATCATTGCAAAAATGGTGGTAATCAAAGAGCCACAAGTTGGAGGCTCCATATAGAGAAATGTCTCAAGGACAAAGTGTCCATGAAAGAACCATTTGGAAATGTTGTTCAACAAGCGAATTAGGTCCAGGATGATGACCTGTTCACTTTCACGAGTCAAACATGATTTTTCTAGAAATGGTAGCTTCTAATGGCCTCATTTTTGGAAATCATGTGTTTCAATTTAAATTGCAAAAACGATTATGTGTTTTCCATCACTTATTAAAGCGACGATGATTTTTTTTCCCTTTAATGATGGTTGTGGACTGGTTTCTATTCAGATGTAAATTTGACCAAAGAGTGTGTCTTGTAAACTCTTGGAAAGTATGGGGATGTTTGGGTCATTGTTGGTCATGTAATTGAGCATGTAATTTGCAAAGACCTAATGCAGGTTTGGAGAGGATGCAGGTGTTGATTCATCACTTATGGCTTTGAATGACAATGGTGAAGGAGAAGGAAAGCTTACCTGTTAGGACACTTGTGGTGCATATAATGTAACACAACGGTTGCAGATTATTTTCATGCTTTCCAAGGAAAAAAATATCCTCAGTGTGGAGAAATGATCTAGGTTGCTCCAAACACATTCAGAACTCAAAAGTCACTAAGAATAGCTCAAAAATCAAAGTCCTCATATTGGAGTGACATGAGGACTAGATTATAGTGTTCATCACCTTGATTGTAATGGTTCAAATGTCACTGAAATCTTAGTTCATAAGCTCCAAATATCACGGTCAAATTTCTGGATAATCTTGGCCAAGTATTAGCTATAAGGAGGCAACAAATTAATAGGAACTCAATGCACGAAATATTATCATTGAGAATTGATGAATTTATCAAATGGTAAATTTTTCCAAAACCCGTTATTCTCGAAAAAGTTAAAAAGATCCAATTTTCTTTAAAAAATAAAATTATTAAAAAAATTGGGGGGTGGAGGCCGGCATGCGGGCCTGCCAAACTTGCCCACTCCACCACTCATATCATACCAAAATTTATTAAGGTTAGGGTGGAAGGCGGTCAAACTGTGCCACCCCTAGTGAAAGTTCTAAACAATATAAACAATATATATATTCAAAAGTAGTGGTGGGTGGGCCGCCACCGCCAGGCCTGCCCCCACTAACCAAATGATGCCAAGTATCGAGCAATATGAGAGCGATGGGGCTCGAACCCTGCAAACATACCTCTCGGGCTCCCTTAAACAAGGCAATCAACAAAAATAAACCATCAACATTTCAATATAACGAATACACGCGAAGGTGGAGGGTCAGCTGGGTTGGAACCCCTGAGCTCCCCACCTCTATTCCTATCACCTTAACCAACTTACCAATGATGCTCATTGGTAACTCCGTCCTCAAAAACAAATATATAAACTCAACCTTTGAATTCAATGGGGGAAAGGTGGTGGATTAGAGAGGGGGCAGAGGGTGGAATGCTAAGCGACGAAACCATGACCAGAGTGGAACCATGAGCAAATATGGGTGTGGAATCGAAAGTGGAGAAATCAATTGTTGCCAAAAAGATTCCCTTAAAGGGCCAGGGAGGCTAGTGTGAGAATGTGACAAGCTTATAGTAATTGTTTCACGTTTTATCACCAAGAACCTAACCGCGAAGTCAGAATATCCATCTAAGCAGCAAAAAATTAGGTGTCTAGCATCAAGGAATCTTTGGATAATCTTGTGGAATCTAAAAGATTCCCTTCATGGTTGGTTTTTGAGAATGTCAGAATCATGCCCTGTTTATAGTCATTTTTCATATAATTTCGAAGTGAGCGAAATAGTTTGTTCAGAATGTGCATCAAAGCAACGTCTTCGAGAAGAAACCATTGAGGGATTCTTCAAGATGGCTGATGGTCCAAAATTTGATGGTGTTAGGTCCCTACACTACTAGTGTAACCCCTTATTATTATTAGTACGACTCCCTTATTATATTATTGTGCCCACACAATATCCATATTCCTATTATTGTGCCCCATAAAATCCCACTCTTGTTATTACTGTACCCTTACATTATTATTCTTATGTTGGCTCTAATTATATTATGACCCCCTAGACTCCTATATATCGAAAGGAGGTCTTGTCATTTGTGTCATCTAAGAATTGTTCATTTGTGTAATGTAAAGGAGGTTGCCTCCTCAAAGAGGCTTATTTCTAAGGCGTTCATCTATGTCTTCTATCTTTTTTTGCGTTGGTTCCATAACATTTGGTATAAGATCTTTGGATTCTAGGGTTTCGCTGCTCCAAACAGGTCAGCATGGAATTTTTTCTATAACTTATTTTCTACGATGTTTTAGAATCTAGAAAAAAAACTCATTTGAGAACAAATCGCCCTAATTCATGTGGCTTAATTTTAGATATTGTCTTGCTTTATTTTCAGAGATATAAGCTAAGGAAGTTAGGTTTTTTGCAGACTCCCAAATCACATTCCAAACAAGTGACCATGGGAAAATCATCATAAAATTTGTTCTGAGCATCAGATTGAAATTGTGTAAGAAGTTTCAGAAAGAGGACTTCCTATGGTTTTCTTTATATTAGTTTCAGGTACTAAGGTAGAAATAGTGAGACATGGCAGGTCATACAAGTTCACTCTACTGAACTAGTTTATAATCAAGTCGCCATGGAAGATTTGGCATACCTATTTCTTTGATATTCAAATTCTAGTCAGACTTGTGGGGTTAGAAAGAGAACTAAGAGGGGTACCGTAGGAAGAAATTTTATAACTTGGAGATCTGAAATTAGAGAGTTACAGGCGTTTCAAGATTGAGCTCCTAAAATCAAGAAAAATCGAGATCAGGAAGTTTGATGGAAAGGATATGGTAAATTGGATACTACAGATGGAGAAATATTTTGATCTACATGGTGTACCACTATTACAAGAGGTATGTATTGCATCTTCATATTTGGAACAAGATCAATTTTTATGGTATAAAGGGCTTTGTTCTCCTAGACCACTTGTAACATTGTCAATTTTCATGAAGGAAATTATAGCACATTATGAGGATACAAAGAGTAACACCTTCTTGAGAGAAACACCACAACAATTGGACGAAAAAAGAGAAAAAAGGATTTGTTAAATAGTGGAAAGAAAAATTATGTAAACAAGGAATTCTACCCCTCACAACTATAAAGATGGAAGTTTTGTTTCTCCTAGCCTTCCACAACCTACAAGGGTTACACCACAACAATTGGAAGAAAATAGTGAAAAAGGGCCCTGTTACAATTGCGATAAAAAATAAATTAAATGTCATAAGTGTGCTCAGAAGAAATTATTTTACATTGATTGTGGAGAGGAGGAAGAAAAGGAACTAGCCCTAGAGAAAGACGAAATGAATCCGACCACATCTTGTAAAGCATTGGAAATAATTACTACTCCTCAAAATCTTAATATAGAAGGACATATCAAGAAGAAAAAGGTTCAATAAGTGAAAGATCACATCAAGAAAGAAGAAATGAATGCCACCACATCATGTAATGCAATGGAAGGATTTATCACTCCTCAATCTCTCAAGATAGAAGGGCATATCAAGAATAAAAATGTTCAAAAACTGAAAGATCACATAGAGCATGAAGAAATAAATCCGACCATATCTTCTAATGCACTAGAAGAAATTACCACTCCTAAAACTCTCAATATAGAAGGACATATCAAGAAGAAAAAGATTCAAGCATTGAAAGATCACAATGAGCATCAATAACAAGTTCTCCAACTTTTAAAGGATAATGACACTTTGATGCAGAATGAAGTGAAACAGTAGGCCGATCAAGATCACAATGAAATAAGTTTTGATGTAGGTGATTGGGTATTTTTATGGTTACATACATAAAAACAAATGTCCCTCAATAAAGCTATTTATGAGAAGGAAATGTTGGCAATACTACACACACTTAAGCATTGTTGGGCACCATTTATATTATCTGACCAGAGTGGATAACAGAAACAACGTATGAATGGAAGAAGGACGAGGAAGTGTGGCCACTCATTCAAAAGTTGCAGAAGATCCCAGTTAAGACCATATTTCCAAAACTTGACAAGGAAGGAAAAATCATATTGGAACCTGAAGCAATCAAAGGAAAATGAACCTGACAAGTACGGAATCGATCAATTTCAGAGTATATGATCAAGTGGAAGAACTTACCCACTAAATATTCCATATGGGAGGACAAGAATTTCATATAGAAGCATCAAGAACTACTCAAGCATTGAGGACAACACTTTTTGAAGGAGAGGGGCATGTTAGGTCACTATACTACTAGTGTAACCCCTTATTGATATTAGTACAACACCCTTATTATATTGTTGCTCCCATGTAGTCCCCATGTTTTTATTATTGAGCACCATAAAAGCCCGCTATTGTTATTATTGTTCCCTTACATTATTATTGTTATGTCATATCTGATTATAATATGACCCCTTAGACTTCTATGTATAGAAAGGAGGCATTGTCATTTGTATCATCTAAGAATTGTTCATTTTTGTAATGTATAGTAGCTTGCCGCTTGAAGAGGCTTACTTCTAAGGTGTTCATCTATCTTTTCTATCTTTTTGTGAGCTAGTTTCATAACAAATGGTGTCAGAAAGGGGAAATTTTTATAGTCGTATGACATATTTAGTCTTTCGAACACAATTCTTCTAACATCACGGAAGTAAAATATTTTGGTTAATTTCGGTAACTGAAGAGATTTGGATTAGGCAGAGACACAGGTTGTGATGTGTGCAAGTGATTGTGCTTTGTGGCCCAATGGTAGGTGACCATATGGCACAATCAGATAGTGCCACATGGCACCCACGGAATGACCAATTAGGTATATGGCCAAGCAGTTCAAATTTTTTTGATTGGTCACGAAGAAAGGACCTACCCAGCTTTTATGGTCACGGTCTCAATCAACCACAAATTGTAACATCACACAAGGTCGACAGGCATTGAACCTGCATGGGACAATCAACGGTCGACCCCAAAATACACCTTGAATGAAAACAATTGAATGACAGACATAGTATACAACAACCAAAAGTCATAACAGTGGGACGATGTATAAGTTACATTTTCCAAAATAATTGGTTAGCACCAAGAAAAATATGTAGTGGTTTATGTAGTCAATAATGGGTCGGCGAGAGTCAACCCCACACCGATCATCGACCTTTCCACCACTAGAACCTTCAAAACGGTGGTCGACAAACCACCCAATGAATGTTCATATGAAAATGATTCAATGGTTTCAATTCTTAACATGTAAATGTAAAATCGAGAAAAATGATTGCACTATGTAGCGAAAGTTTTCGATCACCGACAGTTGTGGTCACATATCATAGTGCAACTAAGGTATTTTAACTTGCAATGAAGGGAATCAATCCCAAATCATGATGAATAATATTGGTCTATGTGTTACAGTAGACAAGCTTCTTATAATGGGGGTCCAGAATTATAACAAATATAATCCCCATCAAGAGGAAGCATCCAAATGGAAGAAAGAATATTGGAACATGAACAATGATAATCCTGTTCCACTGAAATTTGAAATTCAATCCAATGGGTATTTGCAATCCAATCACCAACAAACTAGACCTATTATAGCCTCACTCATATGCACATCAAAATGCATGTAGAACACAAGATTCTTCTTTTTCTTAGCTTAGAAGTCGTGAGTGTTGAAAGTGGTTGTTATTGATGTCAAGGGTCATCCAAGTGAAAGAGGAATTTAAATAGTCAAATAACATATTATGATACATTACCAATGTTGTATGACACTCCTTCTAATTCCATAGGAATGAGGAGATATGAAATATTTTTCTATATGACCCAACCAAAGTAGAAGTAGGCCCCATTTGGACACCCTATATTTGAAGGCATATTTTATCCAATTACCTAGATGAAATGGTAGCATAAGATATATGGTTAGAAATCTTATTCCAATACATTTCCAATGGTATATGAAACTTTATCTAAATCCTCATGGTTTAGGAGAAATGAATGTTTTAATATTCATTGCACATTACAACAAGATAGCCCTAACCCGTTGCAGATGAAAGAAAGGAAGTAGAATAGATTTCTCTAAATTTTACTATTGGCCCCAATGATATCATCTTATCACTTCTTTCTAACAAAGATAAATATTAGATGATCTCAAGAAAATATCTCTCAAACACAAAACCATGTGAAGAGTTGATTAAATTTTAGATGTTATAATTGCCTAAGAGACAACCATCCTCTAGTTGCTTGCTAGAAATATTAAACATGACTACAAAATATGTATTTCCTGATGTTAAATATTTTCCTTGACATTATCAATGGTGTCTGAGCTCTCCACCTCAAAATTATAGTTTTGCTACTCAAAATCTCATTGGATCTTTGTAACCCATCTCTAAGATGAGGTAAAATATAAAGCATAAAATGGTTATGGATGGTTAATAAATTATGGCCCATCCATCCTCCAATTGCTTTCTAACAAATTTTATTTTTCAATATTTTAGTTTTTAAAAACGAGTTTAAAGGAATGAGTTATGTGGTTTGAAACCAATGTTTTAGAGGATATTCTCTATTGTTTGAAGGCCAAGATTAGGGTTGAGTTTTTCCTTTGAAGTCCTAGTTCAGGCTTGATTTGAAGTTCATTTTCTGGTGTGTTGAAGGCTCGGTTCATGTTGGAGCCAACAATTACTGTAATTTGGTGCTCACAGAGGATTGGTGTCCTCACAGGGGAATGAAATAGATTAAACATTTTTTCGCCTCTAAACCCCTTTCAGATGAAGGAAAAGAAGTAGAATAGGTTGTCCTAAATATTATAACTGGCCACAATTGTCTCATCTTATCATTGATTTCTAAAAAATAACAATCTTTGACGATCTCATGAAAATTTCTCTCAAACACAAAACCAAGTGGAGAGTTGATTATTTTTAGATGTTATAATTACCTTAGAGAAAACCATGCTCTAGTTGCTTGCTATAAAGGTTAAACATCAATATGCAAAATGTATTCTTTCATGTCAAATATTTTCCTTGACATTATCAATGGCATCTCAACTCTCCACCTCAAAATAATAGTTTTTCTACTCAAAATATCAATAAACCTTTGTAACCCACCTCCAAGACAAGGTAGAAAATAAAGAATCAAATTATTTTGGATGGTTAACAAATTAAGACCCATCCATCCTCCAATTTCTTCCTAACAAATTTTAATGTTGAATCTTGACTTTCACATTGTCAATCATTGTCAATTAAATCCCTAACTCTTTCCAAAAAATGTCTTCACATATATCTACGCGTTACAAAACTAACGATGAAAAATGAACCTAACCTAAAAAAAATGCATGACAAAGTCAAACAATAGTTGCAATAAAGAAATTCATAGAAGTAAGAGATAACCTTTTCTTATCTATGCCTATAACTACAAATAAACTTCATTTCCAACACCAATATTAAAGGTAAATCCAATAAAAATTGTTTGACAATCTACAAATTTCCAAAAGATAATAAGTTCATGGAAAATAACTAAAGGATATTTTACTAAATAATCATACTCCATAGGGCTGTTTCAAACACAATGAAAACTAAAACTTGCTACCAATGAGTAAGGCATACCAAGGTATCTCTTTTTGATAGTTTTTCTTAGCTTTGAAGTTTCCATCACGCATAGCCAAAGTGCTAAATATGTAACTGTTTCATGTATGGCAAAATTTTCGTGAAAACTAATTTAGGCTTATTTTACGAGAAATTCCTACTCATTCGGCTATTTTAAACAACCAAAAATTAAAATAAGTACCGTCAGATAATACATATTAAGGCATATTTTTTTATTAGTTTTGTATTTTTTTGAATTTCCCATTGGGCATAGCTGAAGGGCTAAGCATGTAATCATTTTTTCTATTTCAAGAGAAAAAATGATTTTGTTCTTGTTTTGAAAAAAGAGGATAAAATACTAAGGAAAACCACTCAAGAATAAAAAAGAACCTAAAAGAAGAAAATAAAGGATGCATCTAAAGATGATAACAACTAATTATGAAGACAACACAAAAATATACATATGATTACCATACCTTGTAAGTAAAAGTAGTTTTAACAAATTGGAATAGATTCTCTTCAACTCAATGTAAAATTGGATGGTGAAATTATTAAAAAAATAAAATGCAAAGGATATACCATAGTATGCAACTGTCATGAAGAAAAAATGAAAGAACATTTTATCATAATTCTTTAATACAACACACTAACTCTTAAATATGACAACATAACAAAATTCCACAAGAATGATTCAACTTCAATTCTTACTGCACTTCCAATCAATCAATGAATCATAATAGATGGTGTCAGAAAGGGGAAAATTTTATAGTCATTTGAAATATTTAATCTTTTGAACGCAATTCTGCTAACATCATGTAAGTAAAATATTTTGGTTAATTTTGGTAACTAAAGAGATTTGGATCAGGCATAGACATAGGTTGTGATGTGTGCAGGTGATTGTGCTTTGTGGCCCAATGGTAGGTGACCATATGGCACAATCAGGTAGTGCCACATGGCACCCATGGAATGACCAATTAGGTATGTGACCAAGCATGTCAAATTTTTTTTGGTTGGTCACCAAGAAAGGACCTACCCAGCTTTTATGGTAACAATCTAAATCAACCACAAAATGTAACATCACACAAGGTCGACAGGGGTTGAACCTACATGGGTTGGTTAACGGTCGGCCCCAAAATACAACATGAACAAAAACAATTTAATGACACACATGTTATACAAAACCCAAAAGTCATAACAGTGGGATGATGTATAAGCTACATTTTACAAAAGAAATTGTTAACACAAAGAATAATACGTAGTGGTTTATGCAGTCAACAATGGGTCGGTGAGAGTCAACCCCACACCGATCATTGACCTTGCCACTACTAGAACCTTCAAAACGGTGGTCAACAAACCACCCAATGAATGTTCATATGAAAATGATTCAACAGTTTCAATTCTTAATGTGGAAATGTAAAATCGAGAAAAATGATTGCAATGTGTAGCGAAAGTTTTCGATAAACGAGAGTTTTGGTCACATATCATAGTGCATTTAAGGTATTTCAACTTGTGATGGAGGGATTCAAGCCCAAATCATGATGAATAATATTGGTCTATGTGTTACAGTAGACAAGTTTCTTGTAATGGGGGTGTAGAATTATAACTAATATAATCCCCATCAAGAGGAAGCATCCGAATGGAAGAAAGAATATTGGAACATGAACAATGATAATCCTGTTCCACTTAAATTTGAAATTTAATCTAATGGGTATTTGCAATCAAATCACCAGCAAACTAGACCTATTACAACCTCACTCATCTGTACATCAGAATGCATATAGAACACAAGATTCATCTTTTTCTTAGCTTAGAAGTCGTGAGTGTTGAAAGTGGTTGTTATTGACGTCAAGGGTCATCCAAGTGAAAGAGGAATTTAAATAGTGAAATAACATATTATGATACATTACCATTATTGTATAGTACTCCCTCTAATTCCATAGGAATGAGAATATATGAAATATTTTTCAATATGACCCAACCAAAGTAGAAGTAAGCCCCATTTGGACACCCTATATTTGAAGGCATATTTTATCCAATTACCCAGATCAAATGGTAGCATAAATATATGGTTAGAAATCCTATTCCAATACATTTCCAATGGTATATGAAACTTTATCTAAATCCTCACGGTTTAGGAGAAATGAATGTTTTAATATTCATTGTACATTACAACAAGATAGCCCTAACCCAACATCCAAACACATATAAATATATGTGAGAATGAGCATCTTTAACCACCCAACTCAATTATTTTTTTATTGTCTTAGGGGAGCTAGGGAGTAGGTCTAAAAGTCATACCTCATGAACTAAGAAGAAATGAAGTGAATCTGAGTTCAAGCAGTTTTCTATGGAAGGTTTTTGGAACATTATTTTGAAGGTGTTTTTGCATTGATATTGGGGAGGGTTTTTCGAATGTCTTAGTTCTCTTTTCAAGGATGAGTATCGTTATTTTGAAAGATGAGTTTAAGGGAGTGACTTATGTGGTCTGAAAGTTGAGTTTCAGAGGACATGCTCTGTTGTTCGAAGGCCAAGTTCATGGTTGAGTTCTGTCTTTGAAGATCTAGTTTGGGCTTGATTTGAAGTCCAAGTTCTAGTGTATTGAAGTCTCAATTCATGTTGGAGCCAACAATTACTGTAATTTCGTTCTTACAGAGGATTTGTGTCCTCACAAGAGAATGAAATAGATTAAACATTGTTTCGCCTCTTAACCAATTGCAGATGAAAGAAAGGAACTAGAATAGATTTATCTAAATATTATTATTGGCCCCAATGATATCATCTTATCACTTCTTTCTAATGAAGATAAATCTTTTATGATCTCAAGAAAATATCTCTAAAACACAAAACCACATGAAGGGTTGATTAATTTTAGATGTTATAATGACCTAAGAGACAACCATCCTCTAGTTGCTTGCTAGAAAGATTAAACGTCACTAGGAAAAATATATTCCCTCATGTCAAATATTTTCCTTGAAATTATCAACGGTGTCTGAGCTCTCCACCTCAAAATTATTGTTTTGCCACTCAAAATCTCACTAAATCATTGTAACCCACCTCTAAGATGAGGTAAAATATAAAGCATAAAATGGCTTTGGATGGTTAATAAATTAAGTCCCATCCATCCTCCAATTCCTTTCTAATAAGTTTTACTTTTCAATATTTTAGTTTTTAAAGACGAGTTTAAAGGAATGAGTTATGTGGTTTGAAATCTGAGTTTCAGACAATATGCTCTATTGTTTGAAGGTGAAGTTCAGGGTTGAGTTTTGCCTTTGAAGATCTAGTTCAGGCCTAATTTGAAGTCCATTTTCTGGTGTATTGAAGGCTCGGTTCATGTTGGAGCCAAAAATTACTATAATTTGGTGCTTATAGAGGATTGGTGTCCTCACAGGGGAATGAAATAGATTAAACATTTTTTCGCCTCTTAACCCCTTAAAGATGAAGGAAAAGAAGTAAAATAGGTTGTCCTAAATATTATAATTGGCCACAATTCTATCAACTTATCATTGACTTCTAACAAAGAGAAATCTTTGATGATCTCATGAAAATTTCTCTCAAACACAAAACCAAGTGAAGGGTTGACTAATTTCAGATGTTACAATTACCTAACAGACAACCATCCTCTACTTGCTTGCTAGAAAGATTAAACATCACTTCGAAAAATGTATTCTGTCATGTCTAATATTTTCCTTGACATTATCAATGGCATCTCAACTCTCCACCTCAAAATAATAAGTTTTCTACTCAAAATATCAATAAACCTCTGTAACCCACCTCCAAGACAAGGTAGAAAATAAATAATGAAATCATTTTGGATGTTTAACCAATCAAGACCTATCCATCCTTTGATTTCTTTCTAACAAATTTTAAAGTTGAATCTTGACTTGCATATTGTCAATCATTGTGAATTAAATCCCTAACTCTTTCCAAAAAATGTCTTCACATATATCTACTCATTACAAAACTAATGATGAAAAACAAACCTAACCTAAAAAAAAATGCATGACAAAGTCAAACAACAGTTGCAACAAAGAAGTTCATAAAAGTAAGAGATAACCTTTCCTTATCTATCCCTATAACTACAAATAAAGTTCATTTCCAACACCAATGTTAAAGGTAAATCCAATAAAAAATGTTTGACAATCTACAAAGTGCCAAAAGATACTAAGTTCATGGAAAATAACTAAAGGATATTTTACTAAATAATTGTACTCCTCGGGGTTGTTTCAAATACAATGAAAACTAAAACTTGCTACCATTGAGTAAGGCATACGAAGGTATCTCTTTTTCATAGTTTTTCTTAGATTTTAAGTTTCCATCACACATAGCCAAAGTGCTAAATATGTAACCGTTTCATGTATTGAATTTTTTTTGTGAAAACTAATTTAGGCATATTTTACAAAAAATTCCTACTCATTCGGCTATTTTAAACAACCAAAAATTAAAATAAGTGTTGTAAGATAATACATACTAAGGCATATTTTTTATTAGTTCCATATTTTTTTTAATTTCCTATTGGGGATAGCTAAAGGGCTAAGCATGTAATCATTTTTTATATTTCAAGAGAAAAAATAATTTTGTTCTTGTTTTGAAAAAAGAGGATAGACTACTAAGTAAAACCACTCAAGAATAAAAAATAACCTAAAAGAAGAAAATAAAGGATGCATCTAAATATGATAACAACTAATTATGAAAACAACACAAAAATATACATATGATTACCATAGCTTGTAAGTAAAAGTATTTTAACAAATTGGAATAGATTCTCTTCAACTCAATGTAAAATTGGATGGTGGAATTATTAAAAAAAATAAAATGCAAAGGATATACCATAGTATGCAGCTGTCGCGAAGACAACACGAAAGAACATTTTATCATAATTCTTCAATACAACACACTAACTCTTCAATATGACAACATAACAAAATTCCACAAGAATGATTCCATTTCAATTCTTGTTGCACTTCCAATCAATGAAACTCACAATTCACATCAATGAGAAGATCGCTATGATACCAAACTTGATCGAAATCTCTTTAGCTACTAGAATTATCCAAGATCTTTTACCTCTGTGATGCTAGCAGAATTCCATTTAAAAGAGCATGATATACCACTTGTGCATATTGTAAAGAATATGAAACATAACAACAACCATCAAATCAATGAGAAAAAACACATTGATAATCGAGTTCACCCATCGTGTGTTACGTCTCCAGGCCCTGTGTCAAGAGAGTGGAGGTCACTTCATTCATGCTGCAAGATGATCATGACTACATAGTACATTCTTTATCATTACAAGGAAAATTACATTTAAACAGAGTAGCGTGTCTCTCCACGAGATTTTCTCCCTACAAGAATCCTCACTCAAATGGGTCCTCCCTCAGCATGAGAAGCTAAAAAAATTTAACATAATGTGGCAACAAGTATCCCTCAACATAATGGTAGTTAGGGATATCAACAATAAAGACATCATCTTAGGAAATCAAGAAGAAAGACATAGCATGACTGCATCATATACCTCCACTTTCGAAGATTGCCAAAAAATTAAAACGTCAGCTGCTAAAATGGGCTACACCATTTAATTCCTGGCGATGAGTGGTGTAAAATGAAATGTAAACTTGTCTAATTCTAACACCGTCAAATTTTGGACCCTTGGGAATCTTGAAGATTCCCCTAGAGATTCATTCCTAAAGATGGTCATGAAATTTGCTGCTCATATGAAGATTTGGAGCACACTAATGTGCTCCTTGTGAAATTCTATGAGAAATGACTATAAGGCTGACAGCATTCTGCCTTGGTAAAAAATCAGCCTCCAAGGGAATCTTTAAGATTCCACAAGATTCTCCAAAGATTCTTTGTTGCTAGGCACGTACATTTATGTTTCTCAAATGAATATTTTGTCTGCATGGACGGACTCCAGGTAAGAAAACTTGAAAAAATGATTATCCTCTTGTTGAATTCATTCACTAGAACCTCTGGACCTCAAGGGAATCTTTTAAGCATCTCAAGATCCTCCATGTTCAGGGTTCCACACACTCTGCCCTCTCATGGCTCCTTCGAATAGAAAATTCGGCATATATGTAAGTTTACGGGTGGATTAAACAAAATTTATCGTTTGGCCTAACAATGGAAGAGTCATTAATGGTGAGAGTGGTTAAGAGTTCAAACTTTTCCGCACCCCACATAGTATATACGGTTTTGTACTCATGCTTTTTTATGGCATTCGGCTGGGTCCATTGGAACTACCATCATATATTTTGAAATGTGGAGGCACCCAAGTGGCAGGCCAGCTAGATTGAAGCCCCGCCGCCTCCAAACTGCACCATGTGTCATCTTTATATAGGTGGAGTCAGGTCCATCGGCGTTCAGGCCACCTAATACATATAATATGTTTTTATATGTTGGGTTTCAACATGGTTGGTGACCCGCTTACCCTTTTTTGGGTTTTTTTAAAATATAACAATGTTCTTCGGTTGGGTTAGTGGGCTTGGCTCGCTTGCCATTTTTAATAGTTTTTTTTTTAAAACAAACTTGGTCATTTTTAAATATGTAGAAAATAAGGATCATTGGACAAATTAACCATCCTAAAAATTTGCCCACCCTCATGGATGAATTCTATGCATAGGGTCTTCGTAGATTTCTCGCCTCGTAAAACATGGCCACATGGTTAAGTTTGATCAGAAATTTGACCACGAATAGCATGACCATACGAACTCAGATTTGAGTGTCATTTGCATAAAATCATGCCACAAGAAGGAAAAAAAGAACACAATAAATAAATCTATACTAAAAAATAAAAAACACATTTTAAAATTCTATTATTATAAAGCATCAATTTCGAGCTAATTAATTTCTAATGTACATAAGTTCTTGCAAATTATGATAAATGTTTTGTGGTATGTTTTTTTAAATGTATTTAGTAGTTGTGCTTGCAAAACATTTATCATAATAATCATTTGTGATGTTATAATTATTTCTTTGATTGAAATATATGTTAATTAATAGATGTTATGATAATTTGTAGAAATAAATGGGATGCTATTGAATTGAATATCAATTTGCACATAAATTTGCACATAAAATAAGTTAACACCAAATTCAATTCATTTAAAGTGTAATTATTATATACGATCTTTGTGTATGGGTTAAATGATTATATATGTACAAATAAAAACATATACACAAAATAAACTATAATCACAAACATTTGAAATTCTATCATAAAACATAAAATTCTAATTAATAATAAGAATATATTAATTTAAAATAATTGTGATTTTAAAATACAAACATTGAAAAGTGGTGGTTAAAAAAAAATTATATTTTCATTCATCATGTCATGGTCATTTATAGAAATAAGTGAACTTTTATTAAATTGAGCATAGATAACCTATGCAAATATTCAATTCATTTGAAGTGTAATTCTTGCATTGCATACAATGCATGCTTAAAATCATGATATAAATTATTTGTATTAAGTTATTCTAACAAAATTTTTATTTTGTTCAAGAATTTATTAGACATACAAAAAAAACAAACAAATCAATACATTACATAAAATAAAAACACAAACATCTGAAATTTTACCATCATAAAACATGGATTTGTAAGTAATTATCTATATATATTGATTAAAAATACTTTTCAAAGATGCATTGAATAGTGATAGTTACAAAAAATCCATAGCCATTCATGATGTATGGTAATTTGGAAAAATAAATGAAATTTTGTTAAAGTATATGCTAATTTGAACATATATATTTTAATACACATTCAATTAATTAGGAATGTAATTCTTGCATATCTTATTTTATGTGTGTAAAAACATCATAAAGGTGTCAATTCAATAGACAATTTGGGCAATGACCTTCTATACAGGATATTCTAATGAAAACCTTGTGTTCTAAAATTATACACAAAAAAGAGCATAAACAAACAAGCACATACATTTCATAAAATAAAAACACAAACATTTAAAATTCTATCACCATAAAACATCAACCTGTAACTAATTATCAAAATCATATTAATTAAAAATATTTATAAAGAATATTGTGCATTGAATATTGGTGCTTACAAAATTTCAAATTCATTCATGATGTTGAAAAAATAAGATTTTATTAAATTAAACAAGGATTTAAACATTAAAAAGTTAATATACAAATTCTACTCATCTAAAAGTAATTATTGTATATGATCTTACATGTGTAAATATATTATACACAAACAAACAACCACATGCAAACAAAAGCGCAACAAACAAATACATATCATAAAATAAAGGCACATAAATTTAAAATTCTATCATCATAAAACATCAATCTGTAAATTAATTTTTATATTTCATGTTTATTTTGTTTGTATTTATCATCATCATTAGGGCCATTTGATATATTTTTAGTTTTACATTGAATGGTCGTCGTTAAAAAAAATATTCATGCTCATACTCACTTCTGATGTTGTGAATAGTTGTATTGTTGAAAAGTATATATTGATTAAAAGAAATCAGGTGTAACGAATAAAATATATGAATTGTATAAATGTAATGTAAAATATAACAATCTTAAATAATAGTTAAGTTAAGCTAATAATTAGGTTGAAGAGGCATGTCTAATAGGACATGACCCTTCATGAAGAGACACTTGCGTGATATATAAGCAAGCTTCTTGTTCTCATTGTAAATCATTATCATTCTTATTCTTATTCATTTTATTTAATATAATATTTGTATCCTTATGGATATCTTGATATTCCAAGTCTTTTGAGTAATTATTTTGTAGAGGGAACTTTGTTCGCTTCATTTGGTATCAGAGCAGTTCGGTCCTCTAGGTTGCTTAACCGGTGCACAGAGTTCGTTCTCTAATCCAAGTCTTTGGCTATCGAAATTTGTCAACCTTGTTGCCTTATAATTGAAGCATTTTGCTCAATATTTGGGAGTTTCTCCTTTTCTCCGTTTTTCTAGGCCTTTGGCCATAAAAAAAACCAAAAAAATATATATATAAGTAAATAAAATAAAAAAAGAAG
>APFE031259415.1:10053-21901 GCA_000404065.3 Pinus taeda | reverse complement strand
ATAAATAAATTGTTGAAAAAAAAGGAAGATAAAAGAAGTGAAAAAATGGAATCTCTAAGAAATGAAGAAAAACAATTCCAAATAAATGTAAAACAAGAAATCACAATACTTAAGCAACAATATGCTGGACTTGTGGATATGCATTACAAAGAAATAATGGAAAAGGATGAAGAAAATTCTCGTCTCAAGGACCACATCGAAAAATTACTAACGCAAGTGAAGAAGACTAAAGCCTCAAAAAAAGAACTCAAGCAACATTTATCAGAACAAGAAGAGGAAAATTTACATTTAAAGAACCTTAATAAAAACTTATTAGAACAAATTAGAAATCTAAAAGATGAAAAAATTAAAATTCAAAACACTGAAAATAAGGTTGATGAATCAAAAACCAAAGAACTTTTATGTCTGAGAAACCATATAATCAAAATCTACTCAATCAAACTAAGAAACTTAAGGAGGATAAGAAAGCATTAAAAGATAAGTTGGAACAAGTCACCCAAGAAGAAGTATCGAAATCTCCAGTCACATTAGTTCAAGTTGAACATAAGGGAACGAATACTGATCAAGTGAGTATGACAACTCAAGAAGACAAGTCAGTTGAAGAAATGACACACGTAGATGTTGCAATTCAGACAATGGACATCCCAAGTGAATGTTCCATAACCAATTCAACAACATCTTCACCAGAAGAAAATCTGAAAACTTTATATGGGCATCCAAATCATGAGAATAGACAAATCAACCAAGTTGTGTATCAGGACCATTCCAATTGTAGGCAACAAATTAATGTTTCAGAGAATAATGACGTAACATCAATTCCGTCTTATGCTGACAAGTCGTTACAAAATTTTAGTGATCAGAATGCTAACAAAAGATTAATTTGGGATGGTCTAATCCCTTCTCATTGCAACAATCTTGTTTGTCACTAAGAAGATTGTATCAACTTGTGTCGATGAGGATGACTATTCCGAGACAGAATGACTTTCGAAGCCAGAAAAGAGATCAAGCCTTTTTTCATTGACAAGCTTTGAGGACAAAGCTTTTTGAGGGAGGAGGCAATATAACGAATAAAATATATAAATAATATAAATATAATGTAAAAGATAATAATCATAAATAATAGTTAAGTTAAGCTAATAATTAGGTTGAAGAAGCATGTCTAATAGGACATGACTCTTCATGAAGAGACACTTGTGTGATATAAAGCAAGCTTCTTTGTTTCATTGTAAATCATTATCATTCTTATTCTTATTCATATATTTAATATAATATTTATATCCTTAACGGATATCTTGATATTCTAAGTCTTTTGGAGTAATTAATTTATAGAAGGAACTTTGTTCACTTCATTAGGAAAATTTGTGATTTTCAAACATACAAAAACTGGTGATGATTCTTACAAGGAAAATTCATAGTCATTGTTACTTGTGGTATTTCCATGGTCGTTTTTATCTATAAAGTTTATTGACTAAAAATATTTGTGAAATTTTGATTTTATACTAAATAGATTTAACAAGTTATAAACTCCACCCATTTTGTAGCATAAAAAATTACCTAACTAATGCACTAATTATGAACTTACAATCATTGAATTAAATAAAAAAAAATGATTAAAATGTAAGATAAGAATATATTACTTAAAAAATCAAATTAAATATTAATAGGGGAACTGTGTCAAGATGATGAGCTCGGTGTGATGGCTAGGGTTTCTCAGTGTTTTCGCTTTCCTTATGTAGTCATGTTTCTTCAGACATCAAATCCACCTTTCGCATCATTGCTAGGACACAATCTCACTACTCACGGGTCTGATAATGGATTTTTTCAATGGATTAAATACAGGTTTCAGTCTCTTGTGCGAGGATGGAGACTAATAACCCCAGCCATTGGTAGTATCATTCACTAGATCATCGATGCAAAGTATTTTCTCACCCTGTACGTACATGATGGTATAGAAGGAAGCGAAAGGAACCACATTCATGATTTGGGAATGGGCCTATGTAGGACTAAGGTGACTCTAGTGCAAAAATTTTATAATTGTCTGCTCTTAGTCGCAAGGAAAATATCGGTCATATTTAAAGGCAAAATTTTGGCTACAAATGTGAATCTTTTATGTATAGCACTCTATTTTATAAATTTGTTGTTAAAGACACTAGATCTAGATATTCTCAATCCCCTGAGCACATTAGGTTGTCAAAATGGAGTAGTGTTAGATCTAGAGAGTCTGCTTTTCTTTTTGCTAACTTAGATTTTTACTCCATCGAAGTGGGTGGATTTAGTGGTCTGGCCATCACTTATGAAGTCAATACTACCATGGAAATCACTCTCACTCTTTGCATCTCTGCACTTATCAATTGAATCGACTAAATATCTGTGTGACTGTCAAGTATGGGCACTCAATCTGGTAGCCTTCCAATTTTTTATCAAATACCAAAATGGAAAATCATTATTATTTTGGGTTCGGGCCACAGATCATGTCAAACAATTAAAGCACAAAATCATGCATACTCTGGGTATCCCTATGCTCCTCCAAAGTCTGATCTTCAGAGGGAAATCCATGCAGGAAGACATGATGTTACAAGATTATAACATCCTCATGTCTTCCACCATCATATTAAACATGAGGCTTCGGGGAGGATCACCTTGACCAAGAAATTCAAACATCATAGGGGGAGTGTCTGAATCTAATATTCCCAAAGGAACATAATGAAATCAAGGGCATGTTAATGGAGGATTTTTGTTCACATATATCCTCAAAGGAAAATTTGGTTCCTCAACAACACCAAATCTGACACACAATATACCCAACCCCTACATAGTGGAAAAACTAAATCAAATCTGAGTAATCACTCTAGATCTACCATAAACAAATTATTTTTTCAAAACATATGAATCTCAAGCAGTACCATGCAGATTCAACAATTTTGGCCAAAAAAAGTGGATCTCTTCCATTTGATATTCACAAATTAGACAATAAATTGTGAGATTCACCTTTCGTCCATGGGTTTCTCATAGTAAAATTTGCACCATGAGAGGATTGTGAATATATATTGCAAGACATTCCATGGTTTTGGGGCTTTGAGGGACTTTTTGTCACCCCTTGGTTCCCATATTTCAACACAAATATAATGGTAGTATCTAAAATGTTGGTTTGCTTTAGATTGCATAATCTACCCCCACATTTATTGATCCATAAAGGGATAGAATCCCTTGGGAACATATTAAGGTGATACATAAATAAAGATACACAAATATTAAGAAACAAATCTACACAATTGCCAGAATTTGCGTGGAGGTGGACCTCAACAAAGGATTGTCGGATCATATTCTCTTGACAGACAAGAAGAAGTGCTCAACACAGTTCCTATATTTTGAGAACACAACATTTAGATTTTTAATAAGTCGACAAATGGGACATCCTCAAAATTCATGTCTTGATGCTAAGAATGCGCCTGAAAGAAGGAAGAAAGCAAGAAATAATCCCAAGAGATGGCAATTCACATAGCAGTTGCCTGATGAAGAAGAGGATGCTAAAGAAATGGATCCTCCTACCAATGAAGAAGCCCAAAATACACAAGAAAACGTATAAAAGGGGAGTGTTAATCATGAAGTTATAGGAACTCCAACACACACATTGAGGAAGGAGATGATCCCTGTAGCAATGCAGAAAAGGGACTCAAAATGTTGTCATGTATCTAAAAGTTCGGATTCAGATAAGGAAAATCCCAGAATGAATGAAGGGACCCATCTAGTGCTTGTACCAACCACTACTTCCCAGGGAGAATGGTAAAACGTTAAAAATAATAAATGGAGAAAAGGGTAACATGTTTACCACCATTTCGAAGTTGTATTTTTGGTCTTTGTGATTGCCAGTTTTGATTGACATGATTCAATGCATTATCAACATCTACAACATGTAATTTTTGTTGTCATTAATAAAACTATGGCTTTTCCAAGAAAAAAAGTATATATTAATTATAAATAATTATAAAAGAATCTAATTTTCAAATACCTATTGAATAGTATAGTGGTTGTTACAAAAAAAAAACTTTTTTATTCATGATGTCATGGTCATTACCAAAATAAGTGAAATTTTATTAAATTTAACATGGATAAGTTAATGCAAGCATTCACTTCATTTGAAGTGTATCTCTTGCATTGGATACTATGCATGCTTAAAATCATCATAGAAGTTAGTTGTATTTTATGGACAATTTGTTTAGTGACCTTCCATATGGTATATAAAAATGAAATTTTTTTTGTGTTCTAGAATTTGTAGACATACAAACACAAACAAGAGCAAAGACAAACAAGTAAGTACATTACATAAAATAAAAAACAAAAATTTAAAACCCTATCATCATGAAACATCCCTTTGTAACTAATTATAAATATATATTAATTAAAACTACTTATTTCGGCAACGTCAGTAGTTTCTCAATGCCTCCCAGTCGTCAGAAAGTTCAAAAGCTTCACAACGCGCCTAATAGGACAATTCAATAAAAGTGCAGATAACTCGCTGGAATGAAGAACAGAAGAAATGGTGGAGATGGTGGCTGGGGTGCGCGTGAAAATGTGAGAACGAGGAATTGGAATTTGCCACTTTCAACTTCCCACCTAGTTAGTCTACATGCCATTGGCCATTATTGGAGGATGGGTTCTCAGTAATTGCAAGTGAGTTTTCCATTAACTATTATAGTTTTCTTGGTTTATTATATTTTATATTTATAATATGTTTCACGGATCGCATTATAATAATTTTTTTGCGTGTATTTGATCATATTAGGTTGAGAGCTGCGTGTCATCTTTTTGGTGTCATTTTTTTGTTTGAGAACCGCGTGTCAGTTTTTGGTGTGATTTTTTTATTGTAGATTTTATATTTGAGTTTGAAATTTAATTAAAGGGTTAAGTTGTTTAATGTTTATTTAGGTTTATTTTTTAATTTTTAGAATCTCTTTTATTTACATT
Source organism: Pinus taeda (assembly GCA_000404065.3). Classification (NCBI taxonomy): domain Eukaryota; kingdom Viridiplantae; phylum Streptophyta; class Pinopsida; order Pinales; family Pinaceae; genus Pinus; species Pinus taeda. Next base: position 16,936 of record APFE031259415.1, on the reverse strand, counting down.
TTCAATTTAAGACCTCCATAGGTGAAAGCTATTTTAATTCTTCTCATTTCATATGATAATGTGATAGAATTTATTTTATTATTTTCCATTTTATTGTAAATAATTTCTCACAATTTTAACAACGTAATTATTTTTTTTTCCTTATTATTAATAGTTATTTTCTAATGTTTTTGCATGGTGGTGGAGAATGAAGATGATTCAGAATTGCAATTTTTTTGTTTATTTATATATAAATTATATTATTATTTGTAAACAATAAAAAACTATATTAATAAGATTTGTCTTATTTTTGAGGGAGGGGATTTTCCCTCTCTCTCAGATGTCAAGATAGCTATGGTTATGGCTATTTGTGAGGAATGTCTAGTGTGATTATGGTTATTTTGTTATTATGTTTTTCTCTCTTCTTAAAGAAATTTACAAAAAAAAAATTGTGGAATGTAGTAAAAATTATGAAATTGTGATAATTTGTTTAAATAAATTGATATTGGTAATTAATGAACAATGAAACTTTAAAATAAATAAATAAATAAATAAATTGAAATTTCTTCTCCCACAATGAACTTGGGTTGTACAACTTCTCATCCTCATTGATCAAACCTTAAGCTCCTTCAATTTATGCCTCATTTAGTAGTCACTTTAGTCTTTCAGTGGTGATGCATTTAGGGCCAACTTGTTTCAATCTCACACCGCCCTCCAATAGTCTAGATGTGGCCAATACAAAACGTTACAACCTAGACCTCAAGTTCGACTTGCAAATTAACATCAAAAAGAGGATACACATGCGCTGCTTTCCAACACAATCCTGTTCCTCTTGTCCTCAAGATCTTAGCTTCTTTAGATAATGGTTAGGGCACACCAACAACCCAAAATAGCTACTCCCAACTATATTTCCCTTTTGCAAACACATTCTCTTCTTTGATTTCATATCTAGACTTTCAAAACATTATTTTGGGCATAAGAAACCTCCTGAAAATACCCTACAATTCTTTGTCTTGCAACAACAAGTGATCTGAGCTCTCTAGAATGGAAGACACCATTGTTTGACTACCTTTCTCATTGGGGTAACTATGGCTAGGCTAAAGATATTTTGCAAGCCCTCTTGATCCTCCGAATTATGCCTCCACGATGATGTTGTAGTAGCACTTCCATCTGGCCTGAATAGAGATCTAAACACCACACAAAAGTAGCAAAAGGAATCACCTAAACTTACCTTAGAATTGTGGCCTTCTTCATCAAGGTTATCCACACCCTAACATAAGAGAAACTCCTCTACGCCTTGTGCAAAATTCATCCTCCTGGCTAGCTTGGGAGCTGCCTCAAGTCCAGTATCTATCTCAAAGATATACCTAATTTTATTTACACTTTGGATATGCTCTAAACCTTCAAAAATTAACATCTATTTTTATGCACACACGTCGCTCTGCAAAGTTTTCCTTGGGGCATACTTTAGCGCAAGTTGTCCTTCCCAACCAGACAAATTAACCACCAACCACATATAAAAATTAACTTATCAGAGACCTCTATTTTGAGTGACTTACGCTACCCGTATCTCCTCTAGGTGTCCTCTAACACCTCCAAGTGTCAAATCACGCAATGTCCAATTATTTTTTCCCAATTCATTTAGGCGCAAAACCCCAAGCTTGGGTTCCAATCCCACATCACTTTTGTTGCACTTATTTATCCAAACACCCATCGCTAGGGCTAAAAATACTTCCCAAGCTACTAAATCTCAACAAACTCTTAGATATAGATCCACAAAGGATTTCCTATTAGACTACAATTGACCATGTGTTTATAAAACTAATTCAATAGGCTAACAAAATATTCCCAATTACACCACAAGCTTGAGAAGTGTCGGGGGATATAATTTTACCATTTTTAGGCAATTAAATAAGAAGAAAGGAATGAAAAATTATACACAAGTCCATTAAAATTTTACATCTAGGTACCTATCATAGAATCTCCTAAGAGGATTGGAAGTTAAGACTTACAGTGTTCGAAACTAATTCAGAAATCAACATATAATACTGACTGACAAGAAATCGTGATGGGTATTTAACTACAAGGCCCATAATACCTACATAATTTAGACTCAGTTTGTTGAGAAGTGTTGGAGCCTACACAAGAAAAGGGTAAAATATCAAAGAAGCGTAGAATTACAATAGTTTCTAGCATCATCAATTAGAGAAGACATCTGTATTAACTTGGACTTGTCAAAGATGTATTCATTGAAATAAAAAAGACAGAAAATTATTGTAGATTAGAAAATACCAGAACATCACTTGTTCACTTCAAGCAAAGTTAGCATAGAAAATGGAAGTTCAACAAAGACATAAAATTGACGACAGCTAGGTGAATGTATCGAGAAAAAAAAATCACTAGACATCAAATTGACTTCTAATTCACCCTATGTGACTACCACAACAATTGTTGAATAAAAGGATTATCAATATAAAACTTCATCCAAGCATGTTTATACTGATGAAGTCCCATACAAGAGTACTATGTCAGAAGATATATTAAAGGAAATTCTAGAGAAAATTAATTTACAAAAATATTTTAGCTCAATCTCACCTACAATTGACAAAAAATCTCATCTAGTATAATCAAATACACCCAACACTTGAGCTCCATAAATAGAGAAAGGCTAAAACAAACATCTAGTAAGAAACTTGACCTAAGGCATGTTTGAGATAAACAAATATTTGAAGCCCTAGAAAATTCTATAAGAGAAACCAAGAAAAAAATTTAAAAGAAGGATGTTGGATAAAAGCAAGATTTAGTAGAGACAACAACAACAAAGGGAGATTTATTTAGAATGTTAGAACTAGGAAATAGAAAAACTTAATATCAACAATCCAAGTAGAATTGATTATCCAGTTATTGCAATCAAACAGTTTGTACAACAATTGGTCAACCACAGTGAGCAACTAAGTTCTCATGTAAATATATTACAAGATAAAGTGACAGTTCAAGGGAATGAAAAAATATCCACTATAATTCAAAAGGCTCACTAAGAATTTTCCCAAGAAAATGAAGCGTTAGCGCAAACATTATATCACACAACCCAGTGTTTTTAATATTTTCAAATATATTTATCACCAAGATGTGATTAGATATCAACTCAATAATTTCCAATTTGAGAATTGTGCCCCCAACAAGTAACTCAACCTCAAGCAAAGTCTACCCATGAGAATTAGGTTTTACAGGAGAAAAATATTAATCCCAACTACAATAGGAGCAAAGATATCAGTTTAGGGAAGCGAAGAGAGTAAAAGAAGAATCTTCCAATGTTATTAATTATTTTCATGGAATTGTTAATAAAGTGTAACTATTATAACATCAAATACTAGTTGATCAACAATTGTCATGGCACATATCACTAGCTGACAAGGTATAATATCTGAAATATTTAAAAGCATTTGATGCCCATTAAAGTATAGTTGTATGGAAATGGTCTATATTTGATCAGCATCTTCAAACTCATGCACCAACTACTTATCAAACAGCATTCCCTATGACTTCAACACCAACACCTACAATAACACAATCATCTTGATCATCTTCCTGACAACATAAATTCAATTTTTTGAGCCAAGCTTTTAGGATGTGGTCTCTCTTCTGAACAACAACATCACACTCTTGAAATTGAAGTTGAATGTTCCAATGGGTCATCGAAGGAAGGGAAAAGAAGATGAGTTCACATTTTAAACCACGAAACTATATCTGCTAATTAGCCAACCACCCTCCTGGATGAACTTTTATTTCATTATAAGGATTTACATTTTTTAATTTATGGTCTACCAAATTATGTACAAATTTTGTAAGCCTCCAAATTTTCCCTTCATTGTCACAAAGAAGCAATTAAGGGCAGGGGAGATGTTGGAGTGGCTAGTCGCCTTAGTTGACCATCCCAAACAATTCTAGAATTGATATTATAAATTCTATCAACTCTCTAGCCGAGTCAAAAGTCTATGTTAGATAGGCTAAATTGGTTTTGACACTTGAATTGTTGTGAATATATGTGCATGTGTGTGTGTGTGAAAATGAATGCATTAATATAAAGTAACACTTTGTTGGTTCTTTGCTACATCATTTCTATTCTTCTATTCCTATGTTCCTTATCTTCATGTGATTTCTTGTTTTCCTTTCTACTAGTAACTAATGGTGATTATCTACTCAACTACAATTCCATATCTTTTTTTTTAATATTTTACTAAAATATAAAATATTGTAAAATATTGGTGCATCTTTCAATGAATTGTAAAATCTTGTAAACTATTAGTGAATCATTCACTTAATTATAAAATCTTGTAAATTATTGGTGAATCCCTGATTTAATATTTACATCAAGTTATTTTTCCTTCTGATGCATTGATTCTCTAATAGAAAAATAATTATCCAATTACTTCGCTTCAAATATAAACCAAGATCGTTAGGATTTTGTGGTTTACAACCATCTATAAGTTTTTAAAACTCCTTGCTGTGTAACTATTACAATAACTAGTGTGTTTTGTTCTTCAATTAAAACTCTAATAATTGTTGATCAATACACAATTTTTTGAAATTACACAAAATGCGCAATGCCATTGACTAAAAGACAAAATTTGTAATGAAAGTTAATTTCCTATATGATAAAAAACTCAATTAACACAAACTCATTATAATGCCACAATTTTCAAGTTCAAAAATATAGCCCACAAAGGAAATTTTTCATTACTTAGTATAACATTTTATGAAATATGGATCATCGAAGGATTTCAACTTGAAAAATTATGATACACTAAACAGTCTCTCATCCTCCATTAGTTACATGTATTTATCCTTTAGCCTTTCCCTCAAAAGTATAATTTCATTAAAGGAATGTTGTTCCCATGAAAATAGATCCCCTACAATGAACACATAGGAGGCTAGAGCATAGGTCATTATTCCATACAAATATCCAAGTAGAACATATTTCCCTTTCCTGATAAATATTTTGAAACCAAATCAAAGATAAATTGTGGGTTCTCTAAAACACGAAGAAGCTCAGGTCCTCCCAAAAAGTGAACTAGAAATTAATTTATTTTCCTTAAACCATTAGATATATAAAGAAGTAATGATAATTATGCAAAACATGTGGAATGCCCAAAGAATAAAAAAAGTCATATATGATTCCTAATAACCTATGTTTCTCAAGTAAAGAGAAAAAAAGAACATAAGGCTTCTTAGTCAAGAAAAAACATCAAAGTTAACCCAACACTTTTTAAATCAATGATAATTAGATGAAACCATACATTCCCAAACAAATGGCTCATTGAACAATACAACTAGAACTATAAGTGTTTTAGTGACTAACAAAATATTTGAAAAAAATATTGATCTTGATAAATGCTTCCTAAATGAATTACTTATCATTTAATAGTAGGATATTATGTATGTGAAGAGATATGTTATGGATTCATGAGACTGTAGATTTCATTTCCAACAGTGGAGAATAGAGTGACAATTTAATATTTGAATTTAAGACAAGAATATTAAATTAACTTTCATATCTCCACCTCCACCTCCACTTCCTCCTCCTCCACGTCTGCCTCCTCCACCCCCTGCTTCTCCTCCTACTCCTTCTCCACCTCCACCTCCTGCACCATCTCCTCCTCCTCCTTCGCTTCCTCCTCCTCCCCCTCCACTTTCACCTCCTCCTCCACCTCATACTCCACCTCAACCTTCACATCTGTTTCCACGCATCCTCCACCTTCACATCCACCTCCACCTCCACATCCACCACCTCCTCCTCCTCCTCCCCCACACCCTTATCATCCTCCTCCCCCACCTTTACCTCCACCACCTCCTACTGCACCACAACCACCACTTCCACCACCTCCACCTCCACCCCATCATGCATCTCCTCCTCCTCCTCCACCTCTACCACCGCCTCCTCCTCCTCTTCTTGCTCCACCACCTCCTCCTCCATCTCCACCTCCAGCTCCTCATCTTCCATCTCCACGTCCAACTCCTCCTCCTCCTGCTCCTTCTCCTCCTCCTCTGCCTCCATCTCCTCCACCACCTCAACCTACATCTCCTCCTCCTCCTCTTCCTCCACCTTGACCTCCTCCTCCACCACTACCTCTACCTCCTCCTTCACCTCCACCTCCACGTCATCCTCCTCCCCATCATCCATCTCAACCACCAGCACCACCACCACTTCCTTCTCCTCCTCCTACTCCTCAACCACCTCCTCCTCCAACTCCACCTCCTCCTCCACCACCTTCGCCTCCTCCTCCTTCTCCTCCTCCTACTCCATATCCACCTCCTCCTCCTCCTCCGCGCATGCCTCTGCCTCCACCTCCTCCGACTCCTCCACCTCCTCCACCTCCTCCGACTCCTCCACCTCAACCTTTGACCCCTCCTCCTCCTCCTCCTCCTCCACCTCCACCTCCACCTCCACATCCTCCGCCACCATCTCCACCTCCTCCTCCTTCTCCTCCTCAAACTCCACCTCCTCCTCATGCTCCTCCTCCACCTCCTCCTCGTCCACAACCTCCACCTTTGTCCCTACTTCCTCCTCCTCCTTCTCCTCCTCCACCACCTCTGCTTGCTCTTCCACCACCTACTCCATCAACAACACCACCTCCACCTCTCCATTTTCTTCTTTCTCCTCTTCCTCCCCCTGCACCACCTCCTCCACCTACTCCACCTCCACCATGACCTCCACCTCCTCTTCCACATCCTCCTTAACTTCCTTCACATTTGTTGCCTCCTTCTTCTACTCCACCACCACCACCACCACCACCTCCACCTCCAACCCCACCTCCACCTCCTCAAAAAACTTTAAAAAAAAACAAAAAATAAAATTGCATATCATTTCATTCTCTTTATTTATAATACTTATTGATTCATTCTT